>OMKL01008132.1:3201-20208 GCA_900302295.1 Parasudis fraserbrunneri
TGTTGTGACCCCCCCCCCCCTCCCCCATCAAAACAAAGCCAACTGACAGAATTAAATGAAAGAATAGCCATGACATGATCTACTGACAAAGTTAAGGTGTTGATCATTCATGGTAATATTTCAAAACTGAAAGGAAAGCCTTTCTTTATAAACTGAAATAAAAATCAGTTTGCAGTGTCAATACAATTTAAACAATTTTAATGAGATGGGGGGTGATGATGTAAAACGAAAAAAGAAAGATGAGCAATCCAATACAAAAGGTTGAAAATGTTTGTAAATGGGACAAGCAATCTCCACAGTTAGTGTTATGTACAATAAAATGTTCTTACAAGTCTCCTCTCACTGAAAACCTTGAGAACGTCTGTAGTAACAAATGCAACAAGAGTCACACAAAAAGATTTTTGTCATCATACTTTGCCTGTAAAGCAAAACTGTTAAAATATCAGAGAAGGCGCATTCAACAAACCACAAGAACCTCGGATCTTGTAACAACCTGAAAAATAACATAAATAATAATAAAAAAAAAAAACATGGTTTGAAAACACGATGAACAGAGCTGACTCTACACCTGTACGTCACACAGCCTGCAAAATAGCTCTGCCCCAAGTGCCTTATTATTGTTACAAAAACGGACCAAATGAGTGGAAAAGAAAGTGCGGTAATAACTTTGAATTGCATGTATATATAGTAGCCTATCACAAATAACAAAATATTAAGCTTGTCTGAATGTTTATGAGTTATGCAGTGATGTAGTTATCAGAAAAGGTAACCAGCCTTTTCTGCGTTAGGAAACTACAGTACAGCCTGCCTTTATGGCTGTGTTCATTGTCGTTTCCATGGACACAGTAAATAAACACGGCTGCACAGACACTGTGAAATTAAATCATTTTTGGTTCGTACTAGTATAGTAGGATAAAAACAAGAACATAGAACAATTAATATGATATCATTTATTTGATATGTTAAGGGAAGATTATACTCGTATAACCGGTTGGATTACTTCCTCTATTTCCGCAGAGATGTTTGACAGTGGAACGTCATTCAACTCTCTGCATAGGAGTGTGGGTTCACACTCTACTGAAACAAGCCTTTCTCCAACAGAGAGCAAATAGCCGTCTATGAGGAGGATGCGGCTCCCGAGCACTCTCAGACTTAAATGGCACGTAATGTAATCTGAAGACTGGTATTTTCCTGTCTCTGTGGCCTCTCCTCGTTAAGGGGTCACGGTATATGGGGTCTCCGGGGGGAAACGTCATGTCACTAGCTCATATACCCTAGTTGCCATGGACAGTGGGCTAAGTGCTTCAGCGTGACTGCCGCAATGGTGACTGCCGCAATGGAACATCCTACTTATCTAAAACAACAGATGTATCCACATAGAACCACAGCCAATACTGAAATCACTCTTGATCCGTCATGCACGCACGCACATACGCACGCACGCTCACACACACAAACACACACACACACACACACACACACACACACACAGACACACACAGACACACACACATCTATCACCCTCTGTGTGGCTCTGAGAAGATACCGGTAAGTGGGTTTAACAGGAGCATTATTTACATCATCTTCATCAGTAAAGCTACTAGTATAAATGCGATGCATACTATATAATTATGATGAAGTAGATAACATCCTGTTCCTCTGGAGTTTATTTGACCAGATACATTTTGGGTATTGTCATATACAGTATCACATTCCTTTATTACAAGGAGAATGAGCTATAGCTAAGTTTTGTCCATATATGTATTATTTATTCATGTTGGGAATATCCATGCTAGGTAGCATCTTTGCCATGAAGTTCAGCAACGGTGAAAGTGGGTGGGACGAATAAAGTGAATAGCCATTACGGATTGTGCCTACTCAGGCATACTCATATCACAAATGTGCTTTTTTTGTTGCTTTAAAAAAAAAAATTATAATCCATTGCTAGCATGCAAGACCAAAGCAGATGAACATCCTTACCTCTTTGCTTGCCTCTATATCAGAGGATTCACTGCTGAAGTCCTCAGTGTTGAGATTCTCAAAGTCTGACTCTCCCACAGCCATGGGGACAACGACAGTGAGACTGGGGTTGTGGATGTAGCTCATCATGGAGTCCTCACTCATGCTGTTGACTATGTACTTGTCTCCATTTTTATCCACTCCGGTGACTTCGCCATTTGCATTCTTGGAGTAGTCCTTGATCAGCTCTACGGTGGTGTGGTTGGTGAGGGAGTTGTGTCCCAAAGGTTTATGTAGCTCATCCAGAGTCTTATCCTCGCCCATGCCCTTTTTCTTCTTCCTCTTATTCCTGAGGCAGATATTGTGGAAGGTGCGTCGCAGCAGGGACTTGGCGAAGGCAATGCCGTGCTCGATGCGTCCGATTGCGATCTGCAAATTGTTCATCTCGCTGTCATCGTCCGTCGGTGCCAGGTTGTCAGCACTGAATGAGCTCAGCAGCAAGGCTAAGAACAAGTTCAGCACCTGTAACATAATGACATGACTTCATATAGGACTTCATTTTGTCTGTATGAGTAGGGCTGCTTTCGACTAAAGAAATTATTTGCAGACTAACCAATTAGTTAATTTAATAGACAAATCTGTTTCCCACATGCAATCAAAGATATCTTATGTATGCTTAACAGAGATGTGCTTATAATTATTTCAGTAAATAACTCATTACACATGGAAAAAGTATAGAAAATAATGAATCGACTATTTGACTAAGAGGGCCACTGTATTGAGTTCTTACACTTTGTGCTAATACAGAACTACTACTACGACACAGAAAAAGTTATATAGGGGTCTGCAATTATCTCAGTAGCTGGTATTCTTTGCTGTAAAAGCATTTAAAAAGGTGGAGGGGACAAACAAAGGATTTTTAAAAAGTACACAAGACATGCCACCTCCGTCTCCAATGGAAATTACACCAACGATTATAGCTGCAACCAGGGCTGAGAAACATATTGATTTATACTGAATAGTGTCAAACTGTCATGTCGTGGATTTCTTTTAATATCGAGAATTATGAAACATAATTTTGTTGCCTAAATCAATGCTAAAAAGCAAATAGTAAGTCAGATTTATCACAAAAAGATTTCTGAAATTTGAGAATGTCAGTTTCAAAATTACAGTTTCAATTGATCTCACTTCCC
Organism: Parasudis fraserbrunneri; assembly: GCA_900302295.1. Lineage (NCBI taxonomy): Eukaryota > Metazoa > Chordata > Actinopteri > Aulopiformes > Chlorophthalmidae > Parasudis > Parasudis fraserbrunneri. Next base: position 6,354 of record OMKL01008132.1, read on the forward strand.
ATTACCATGCAGGACCAATATGAAAAGCATCGACTGGATTCTCTGACATGTGCTTTTCCATACCTAAGCAGATATCGTGATATATATCTATTGAAAAAAGGGCCTCTGAATGTCGTGATATAATTTTTTTCTGTCCTAGTTGCAACTTTGCATTGCAGATAGCTAACCAAGACAAGCTAATTCTACAGTAGAATGGTCTGAATCTGCCGGTAGAACTGAAGACAACGTACCACCAGGTTTCCTATGACCATCACCATCATGAAGACGGTCAGGCACATGGGTTTTCCGGCCACCTCCATGCAGTCCCACATGGTCTCGATCCACTCTCCACACAGCACCCGGAACACAATGAGGAAGGAGTGGAAGAAGTCATGCATGTGCCAACGGGGCAGGGTGCAGTCCAGAGAGATCTTACACACACAGTCCCTGTAGTACTTGCCAAACAGCTGCATGCCCACCACAGCGAAGATGAAGATGATGATGCCCAGCACCAGGGTCAGGTTGCCCAAAGCCCCCACCGAGTTACCAATGATTTTGATAAGCATGTTGAGGGTGGGCCATGACTTAGCGAGCTTGAATACTCGTAGCTGTGAATGAAAGGTAGAAGGGTTGGGGTCACTTTTCGCATAAGAAAGTATTCATATTCAACCTATTAAAAGATTTATAATAATTAATGCTATGTCATTAGCAAATTAATTACAACATCTGATATGCCCTAACAAAGGAGTTTATTTCCAAAGCAGGTAGGTATGATAAAGTAAATTTGTATTCTTATATTACAATTTTTTATTGATTGAATAGAAGGGATCATGCTGCTGCCTGGACCCCTCTTTCTGTTGGAATTACAATCTCTATTAACAATTTTAATTGATTGAAAGTGAAATGATCCCAACCGTGACGGGCAGTGGGGTATGGTTGCTCTTACCAATCGGAATGACCTGAGGACAGACATCCCAGGTACATTGGCCAAACCAAGTTCCATCAAGCTCAAACTGACAATGATCGAATCAAATATATTCCATCCTTGCTGGAAATAATAGTATGGGTCCAAAGCAATGATCTTGAAGAGCATTTCAGCTGTGAAGATGCCAGTGAATACCTAAATAAAATACACAAAAAGTGACTGTTAAAAGACATTTTATCTGTTTACAAAGACATTTTTTATAGCAATACTGAAAACACCCAATATGTATTTCATGGTCTACTTGCCAGATTCCCCACGCTTAGCATTTTGCTGAAGTCCGGGCTCATTGGGTAATGCTCCATGGCCATAAACATTGTATTGAGAACAATACAGATGGTGATAGCTAGGTCTACAAATGGGTCCATCACGATCAGTTTGACCCCCCTCTTGATCCTCAGCCAAGCAGGACAAGACTCCCAGATCAGGAAGGTGTGGGCAAACTTGTACCAGCAAGGAGGACACTTCTGCCTTGATTCTTCAAGTTCTGATGCACACAGAGAGGGGGGGGAACACACCAATCTCTTACATTGAGCTTTGTGTTAGTTCAGGCAAGACACTGTAATAATGCATGCCAAGTGGCTATTAGCTGATCTGAGACAAAGACCAAAGACAATCAAACACAACCAAACTCTGACAAAAAGGCAGTTAGCAGTTAGCTCTGATACACATTCACTATACTGTTATGCATACACTGTACTTTTGCCAATGAATATTTTATATTAAAGCTGCACCATGTAGTTTCGGTGGGGTAATTAACCTCTGCAAAGGCAAACTAAAGTATGATATATCTTTAGCTAGTTATGTGTCAGAAGAGAAAAACTGGATCCCTGGAACACTGTTTAAAGCTAAAAATATCTGTTTGGCTGCAGCGTTCCTACACAGAAGCACCCTCAAACCACAATGTTGGTTTTGTTTCAGAAGGTTACTTTTTTATTAGATTTGTGTCTTGATTAGAAATTAATATCAAGCATTTGTATTGTAATTATTGTAGAGGCCATTTTTCTTCCCAAAACTACACAGTGCAACTTTAAAGGCCCAATCCGTGATCATGATCCAAAAGTAAACAAATGGGTAGCCCCATCACCAAAAGTAAAAAGTAGTTGATTGACTCAGCTCTTGATATAAGGTCTAATACCGGTCCTAGACAATGGATAAATATGAGTTTTTAATTGTATACATAATTTATACATACAGTTGTACATACGTTTAATTGTAAACATCGGTGTTAAATAAACCTGTATTCTACTTTATGATGTCAAAGTTCTAAAAAACGTATTTTCCATCTACAGATCAAACTCTTAAAGAATGTATGTGAATATATCCCACATTTACATGGTCAAATCATAGATTGGGCCTTTAATATGTTGTTTTTTATGTTAAACTTATTCCATGCTGCTCGGCTGAAACAGAGATGTAAATCTAAATGTGACTACCTTGGGGATAAATTAATTGATTAAAACTAACAGGACCTTGGTGTTAATTACATACCCTCCATAGTGTTGGTTATAACACTAGCTACACTAAAAGCTCTCTCTCTGGCTTCTGGGCCCTCCAGGTAGTCCATAGATGCCTGGTATGATCCGCATTCAGCCTGCCTGTACTCCGTTTCAGTGGTGTCAGCCTGGTGATAGATAAGAGTCAAGTGTTACAGCCAGGAAGTTACATATTTGGAAGCTTTTCAACTGTATGGATGAATTAATAGAAATAATCTAGACATATGACATACTGATGTAAGCTACATTATGTCAGTAACACAGAGCAAAGCTACGGCACGAAAAATAGCCAGCACAAGAGAGACAATGCACAGATAGAAAGTTGACTATGATAGACGATAACTACGATTTTCTGAAAAAAGCTTTAATTTCAAAAGAAAACCAGATGTAATCAACAGTTATCTTTAAATTAACTCCATATGATAACATTATACATTGGGGTGGGAATCTTTCAGAATCTCACGATTCAATTAGATTTTGATTCTCGGGGTCATGATTCAATTTAAAATTAATTCTTCATTCATCACAATTATCTAGGCAATTTGATAGATACAATTCTAAATTAAAGGGATAGTTCTGATTTTTGGAACACTCGCCCTATTTCCTTTTTACTAATGATGTTGTCAATTGGTAGAATCCTTTCTCAGCACAATCCATGCTGTTCCTCATACTAGCTCTGGGTAGTTAGCCACAAACCAATGCAAAGTCAATAGGGTCAAACTCCTGTCTATACAAGCTGACTGAGGACAACTGAAATGTACTCCACAGAGCACACAAAGCAGATTTCAGTTGTCCTTGATTTTTTGCCCCATCCCTAATTATATCTAACCAGTAAAAACATAAAGTGGGTAAGGTAGAAAAGAGACAGGGATAGTGGAGAGCAACAGGAGCATCACATGGCAAGCATACAGCACAGTCACAAGAGGTGGTAACAGCACAGTAGGCCACTGGTACACTGGTACACTTCCTTACATTGTCATCACTAGATGCCATATGTACTGTCACCTCAGGCAGAAGGAGGCCCAGGGGTGATGTAGGGAGGGAAGCCTCGCCCACCAGGGACACCACCCCGTTGCAGTCTACAGAGCTGTGCATCTTCCCATTGCGTGAAAGCAGCACTTGTGACAACAGGCTGTTCTGGCTCACACTGCTGCTGCGCCGGTCATGCCGTCGAGGGACAAACAGAAAATCCCTCTGACTGCCCCCAAAGCCGCTGTTCTCGTCATCGGCAAAGTCATTCTGTGAGCCCATGTCCCGTGCCTGGCCCCGGAAACTGAAAAGGCTGACCCTGCTGTCCCGTCTAGATGAGAGTAAGGGTCCATGGAAACTCAGGAAGGACTGGGAGAGAGAGATATTCTTCAGTACCTATCACTGATACATGTACATGAAGGAAAAGAGTATTGGTGACGGTCAAGCTGGTCCTTTGATAATGAGGACAATAACGATGGTGATGATGGTGATGGTGGTGATGATGATGGTGATGATGGTGATGGTGGTGATGGTAGTGATGATGATGGTGGTGATGGTGGTGGTGATGATGATGGTGGTGATGGGGACAGTCATATATGCAAGGCAGGGAAGCTTATATTCTACAATTAGATAAAGAATAAAATCCAATGAAAAAGGAAAGTGCAGGGAATGTTGCATGGTGAAAACTATATGCTGCTGATGTTTCTCCAAATCATGATGATGATGGTGATGATGATGATGATGATGATGATGATGATGATGATGATGATGATGATGATGGTGGTGGTGGTGGTGGTAATAATGATGATGATGATAATGATGATGATGATGATGATGATGATGATGATAAGCATTGTAAATGGAGATGGTAAGAATAAAATTGGGCAAAAATAAAACAAATGCATCTTGATGATGATGATGATGATGATGATGATGATGATGATGATGATGATGATGATGATGATGATGATGATGATGATGATGATGATGATGATAAAGAACAATGTCTCTCAATGGCAGCATAGTGACAAAGTTCAGCAGCTGGCCTACATTATTTTCATGTAGCGACAAAGTGAAGATAGTGTTGTGTTTGGAAGGACTATCCTCTATGGACTATGTCTTGTTGACAACAGCCTTATTTGAAATGGCTTAATGTGAGTTTGGGGTCGGTAGTCACCTGCTTCCTGGCAGATGCAAGTATATTGGCAAGCAGCAGGTTGTATTATTTAATATTATGGCTTTTTGGAAAGAAGTGACAAACTACTATAGTGACAATATTTTATGAAATTGGCATCCAAGATAACCTAATCACTTCTTTATATACTTTGATCTTTGACTGATATGGAGCTCTATAAAGAGCTTGATAAATCTCCATGAGCAAGAATTCTCCTATTAGTAGACAAGAGCTTCTCAACACTTAGCTACCATTCACTTATGAGAAACTCACAACTGAAAGGGGTAGTAATGTAACTTTATTAAATATTAAACATCAAGATGTATTGATGGTTATAGTCACCCCAAGTGCAGTCATATTTCAAGTCAATTAGAAATAATTAGTGCCTGCCTTCTTAGTCACTCATTCGTTTAATTATGGCTATTGAGTGATGTTAACAGCCACTGTACAGAAGTTGTACCTGTGTAGTTGCACCAGTAGTTGTACTGAACCAGATATTGTGTATTGAAAAATAATGACATGTTGACCTGGCACATAAAATTTTAAATGTTTGTCTTTTTTCATTTTTCATCACAAGACATTTGTCACATTATTGGAGTAAAGTTGCCTCATTTATCCTTAAATTAGTAATCTATAACATTTTCATATAAATAAGTGTCCATTTTGCTACTCTATTGCTGATTGATATAACACAATAATCATTCTACCTATACCCATCTCATGAACACTTTTGAGTAGCCATTTTTGGATTCCCCTAAGTACCTTTAAAATCGCCGGATGTCTGCTGTCCCTGTTTTATTGAGTATGCATGGTTTCAAGTGTAAGTAAATTAACTGTTTACTTTTGCCTGTTCATCACAAATGATGTAACACCAAACCAAGTTAGATGCTGCATATTGCTACTGTTGACACTAATAACATGAAGCGTGATTTTTGTTTCCATGACACAGGGCAGGACAAAAACGGAACTTCCCTACTGCACAGTAGGAGCAGATTTTTGACCTACTGGGTGAACCTACAAAAAAGTTCTAAAAGCATAAAGTGTGGGTAGTAGGTTTAGTAGCTTCTGTCTGATTGTGTAGGTGCTGAGGACTTTTCAGACACGACCACTGTATGTGAAAGAAATTTGTATGAATACTAAAATGACCAACATTTGAAGTATGGAACGGATGGTTGCTACATGATTTCATTTCAATCCCACATTCTTTGTGCCAGGTCATTTCCCATGTTATTTCCAGTTCCAGGTCAGCAAACATTTCCCAAACAAACATAAAAAATATATATACACTGGCCACTGAAACAGAATTTGCAAAGCAAGTGGAGTGCAAAAAGGCAACAGCAATGACTGCTTATCACCAACAATAAATCAGCAAACAATAAAAATAAAGATCTTGCAGATGACCACTTTAAGTTACTCTAGTTTATGGCTAGATGTACTCATTAGTAACCAAATTGTGCTATTTTATTAACTATTTCAACTATTTGGTTTACCCTAGCTACACACCTTGTATGTGACAAGTGTCTAGTGAAGGAAAATAACAGACTGAAAATTGGGGAAAATAGAATTTCAACATTTACAACAAAATAAACACTGGTTTGAACCTGATGTGTAGATGAGCATTTCATGTCATACGAGAGCAGGTTAGCATCCATCGACAATCGGAAGCGAGTTTTCCTAATGCTGTCTTCCGACTCAGACTCAGGAAACTTCTCGTCACCAGCTTTGCCTTCCTCTTTCTTCCTTTTCCAACGCCTGTTGCGCCTCTCTTTGGCACTCTTGGAACTGAGCTTGGAGGCTTCTGAGGAGCTCTCCGTGACCCCCCCTCGGTCACTGAGCTCCCCACCCTCGGCAGCCGCTACTACTGCTGCTGCCTGGAAACACATTAACACACAGGGGGTGCAACATCCGGTCATTTAGTGTTAGTCTTTTTAGTCAATTTGGCTTCTAAAAATTGGAACGTAAAATCATTTGGTGAAACGCAATTTCCCAATTAACCCCACATGCAATATCAAGGACTAAATTACAAGTAAACGGGAAAGGAAAACACCGCTCATTTTCACCAAAGGCAAAAAAAAAAAAAAAAAAAAAGGACCCACGGCTTGTCAAAATGACGACAACACGTGCGATGTCTATTAATGCACTCTGTGGTCCGTCTGTTGGTTGGTACGTGCGTGCTTGTGTGTGTGCTTGCATGCATTTGCTTGATTGCTTCCTCAGTCACACAGTTGGCCAGGCTGCAACACAGGATTCATCATCCGCACGCTGAACAACTACACACCTTGAGCCCCTATAAAGCACTTTCACACTTGTTTCACACATTTGATGGAGCCCTGCTTGGGTGAAACATTGTTTTAGCTGAGAGAATTAAAACACGGCAGAAGCAGTACGCTGCACTGTGTGTTTTTGGATGTGCATAGGCTACGCTTCTCCTGAAAAATGCACTGAGATTTTCCATCAGTTGAAGTAAGGACCAATCAGACTCCCCATGTACAAGTAAGTGAAATAAGCACGTAATTTAGTGGTTGAGTCTACACAGTCCTCATTCCAATCAGGCCGCAATGAAGACCTTGTAGACGTAATTATTAGACGTAATTATTCCACGTAATTTCACATGGCTGAGTCAACACGGTGATCATTTCAAATGATTGAAAATCTTAGTTTGTGTTCATCTTTAAATAGATGATACTGTACCTGGGCATCCTCCTGCTGTTTCCTCAGCTGCTCCAGCATGGCCTGGAACTCCTCCTCCTTCTGTAGGGCCTCCTCCATTGTGGCCTGGTTCTGCTCATCATAGGCCATGGCCACTACAGCCAGGATCAGGTTAACTAGGTAGAAGGAGCCCAGGAAGATCACCAGGACAAAGAAGATCATGTAGGGCTTCCCAGCTGCCCGTAGTGTCTAGGAAAGGAGGCAAATAGTGTTCAGCTATCAAGTAAAGGAAATACCATGCTTTTGTTACGAAATAATATAACAGCAATTTATTGCACGACTTGTGTATATGGTGTGATGATTATAAAAGTGCTAAAACCCATATTTAAATAGGACACAAGAACACAGTGTCATAGATGTGAAGCATTGTCGCATTGATTGAACTGGTCTTACACCAAGTGCTAGGCCTTTGAGCCACCACTAGAGGCAGAGTGGCTAACCGTGAGTGAATGACTGAATGTGTGAGTGACAGTGAGTGAGTTAGGGACATTGCCAGTCTATGAGGTGCTTCGCATCTAAAAACAAACAAATGTAAAATAAATAAATAAATAAATAAATAAAACTGTTTAGACCTGCATTGTGACAAAAGGAAATTCACCTAAAGCAGTGTTCAGTGATACAAAGCGACTCATACAGTGAGCAATCCTCCATACCCACTCACATGCTATCGGAAAACTCCCATGGGAGCCTGCTGGACTGCTGTTTACTTTACTTGTACAGACTAGAATGTTTAGCTGCCCTCTATTCAAGGGACAACTATTCGTCTGCTTAAAACAGCCATTTACATGCTGTTTGCCCGAGGCACAACTGATCTCATTGTTGTGCTTTTGTTCCTTTCCTTTGGCTACCATGCACCTGCGCTCCGTCTGGACATTTGTTTGACCAAAATTAAAATATATTCTCTCACTATAATGCACAAATCTATTCATTTCCCTACCGTACCTTTGTAATGCAGCAAACTATGCCTGTTCATGATTAGGCAGTACAAAGAGAGGATCCCCAAAGTAACCACAAGGTTAAACCTCTCATCAATCAGCCGCAAAGCATGCCGTTTCCACAGGGACAATGAGTGGCAGTGGAACAGAGAGAGGGCCATACAGCAAACCTCAGTTACAACAGCTTCACCGTACACATCGCTGGCACAATGAGACTCGTCTCTCCCATGATCCTCTAACGCAAATCAAAGTCGACTTTGAGACAAACATTCCTATTTGTAGCTTTTTCTACATTCAGATTATGCTTTCTCTAAAACCTGTTTCAGTCTATCACTAAGTGCTGTATAATTGGCCTATTACAGTCTAGACATGGGAGTAAGGCTCCACTGTGATTTTCCCCCATTGTAGCCACTGTGAAGGTCAAATTATTAAGTATTATGTCAAACATATTGTGTAGGTTCATAATCTTTGATGGAGGGATAGATTATTTCATTCTTTTAGTGTTACAACCAACCAAGGTAAATGTTTTAACTTAATTTTTTAGAAAATGCATTTTATATCATGTTTACTTGTTCCAATGAAGCCTCGCCGATCTTCGACCAATCACAAGAATAACTACTCTGACTTTGGTTTCCCTTCATCTCGTTTGCTATTGCACCATTCACAGATATTTTTGTTTTCATTGATTGCTATGAACATTTACGTCCAAAGCTCGAAAACGAGGGCGTTAAAAAACTATTTGAGGAAGAGTAATCATGAGATTGTAATTCCGACAGTGTATCCTGACTATTTTGGTTTCGTAACATTGTCCTCTCAGCTACACAGCATTTGCTTGAGACTGATCTTGAAATGTGGTCCCTTGTGCATTTAGGTACACAGTCTTGCACCCGTGCCTTTTTTCTCATTTTTCTCAAATTTCAAAATGCACATCTCTTGTAATTATGCTCAACTCTGCTCCCATCAAATTTCAGACCAATTTAATAAGTGGAACCATATACACCCAGCTACCTTCAGAGGGGTCAGCAAGGCATGGGCAAAACGCTTCCCAAACCAGGCGGGTCTTAGAACTATCACGTGACTCCCCAGGTCTGTTTATACAGATTGTTTTTAAGTCTAGCCTAAAAAAGGGAATGTTGCTCACTGGCCAACTGAGTGACAGTATTAAAGATGAACCAACAACAATTTTTGATATCGAGTTTGAAATGAGAACCATGTAGACTCAACCATGTATGGTACACTAATGTGGAATAAGTCTACACAGTCCCCCTGTCATCAAGTTGGCAACGAGGACCTTGCAGACTCAACCACTAAATTACTTGCTTGTAATTGTATGTGGTTGAGTCTACGTGCCTGCAAATACCCTTATGTGGCAGCGTCAACACAGTGTGGGTAGAGGGTCCAAGTGGACCAGGTCTGGTTCTGTTCATTCTACAAGTGTGAGTGGTTCCATTCTGGGCTTACAATACAATTTTTACACAACTGTCCCGGGACCGCCCCAAACTAGTTTATTACTGCAGAGAAACCATCCGGAATCCAATAAATGTGGTTGTATATGAATGCAGGCTTTTTTTTACCATCCCAGCACCATCCCTAAACATATGTTTAATTAGTACCATACCAGACTTATTTTTTCTTTTTTCTTTTTAATCATTTTATCATTTCATTGCTCCATTCCGTCCATCATCTCCTCTGCGTCTCCTGCCTACCAGTTGGTAGAGGTTTTCCCAGTAATCCTGTGTCATCAGTCTAAACAGAGACAGGAAGGCCCAGCCAAATGAGTCAAAGCTGGTATAACCGTAGTCTGGGTTCCGCCCCACTCTCAAGCATTCGTACCCCTCGGGGCACTGCCTGCAACAAATAAACAGCCTGTCAAGTTCAAACAGAATCATCCTCCACAGGTGGGTAAACCCACCTAAACTAAGTAATACAAAGGTAATACAAAGGTTACCAAGAGTAATGTTACAGTAATCTGAGGCAGATTACATTTTTAAAGTCACACTAAGACTTTCTTTTGTTGAGGACAGCCCTACATAAATCACAACAATATTGTTCATTCAGTATCACATCCAATCTGTCTGTGATTTGGGTAAAAACTTACCCAGCTGCACTGCCTATTCCACAAAGGAGTGGATCCCGTTTGCCTGGGAGGTAGTAATGATTATCTAGTGGGAACAGGAACAAAGTCAGGGTTTCAGTACCTGGCTGTGGTGGGAGTGCATTCAGCACAACATAGATTATCATGACAGTGTTACGATGATTATCCCATAAATCACCTCTTATACATCCCCCCAAGGCATATCTGTCATCTGTCATTACTCAGGGGGCTGTCCCCTCTTACCCCTGAAACACACCGGAGGCGGGAATATACTGGATATGTATCGTTATCAAAAAGAAAAGCCCTTATTCATATCATGATATAGCCTACATGTTTTTCCGTATCACCCACCCCTACTCACTGACCCTCTATTAACTGGAGGAAAATAAAACGTGCTCACTTTTATCTTCCTGGTACGCTTTCACATACTCAGCCCAGTTGAAACCAGTTGTTGTGTTGTTGCGTTGGGCCGACGCATTGAGGTATGTCCAGTTCCCGGTACCAAACTGTGTACCGTTCAAGTTCAATGAATCATTGAGAGGGATGGTGCTGTTATCGAGAATCCGTACACACTTCTGTCTTAAATGACCCATAAACAGCTGCAGCCCTATGAGGGCAAAGACACTGAGGCAGAAGACGGTGAGGATCATGACATCAGACAACTTCTTCACTGACTGGATCAGGGCGCCGACGATGGTCTTCAAGCCTGCCACACACAGTACATCATCTGTTACTCTAGGATTGTTACACTCAGACCTAATGCATAGGTCAAATAGTATTCACAAATACAGTACTTTGTTTTAGGTGCCATGAGGGTGGGGTTTACCACATAGGACAATATAATGTGTGCCAGACAGATTAGACACAGGAAAGTAATTGAAACTCAGTTTAGTAAACTTTTCTGTGAATGCCAACTTACCTGACACCAGGGTTGGGATCAACTCACTTTCAATGAATTCAGGAAGAGAATTTTCTTCAGAATTCAAATACTGGAAAACTTTTGGCATGAGAAGGTTGTATTATCTAACTGAGTACGTACATGAGAATGAATGTTCCATCATCAGCAAATCAACGTCAATTTCTGTTTAAATTTTGAATTGATTGAATCTAAAGTGAAGAGATTCCAACCCTGCCTGATGCTACCTAAATGGCCCTTATATGGTAAACTGTCTCAACCCATCTCACATGTACTCCAAGCAGGTTAGAATAAAGGCTAATAAAGAATTACTTGCAACTACTATTTGACTGAAGTCTGAGATAAAGAAAGCAAAAACAGAGGATAGTACACAGACACTACAGCAGTCAGCTCTTTAAATTAAGTAAAATGAGCCATCTTATAATGTTTTCTTAGTAACACTTTTTGGGTGGCACAAATAATGATTAAGTACCTAGGAATGAATGAGGAACTATATGTTAAAAAACTAGAAACAAATATTATTTAACTGATAGTTAACTTTTAGAATTAGAGGTAAGCAGGTAGAAAATGGGGATTTGAGAGTCAAATGGAAAGTTCTTTACTAAATGTATCATTGGAAAGTGAAATAGAAGCCATTCTGGAGGGATTTCCCCGCACTGAGAGATCAGATCTGAGAGTTGAGTAAATGATGGTTATAAATGGTAAATAAATTACCATTTTATTGACTATCCTTACATTAAAGCCTAAATTTAAATTCTAAATGTGTTCCAAAACCCAGTAAAGTGTTCATAACAAACATTAATGTTAAGGTAGCAAAATAATTAATACAAATGAGGAAACCTGCACAAACAGTGCCTCCTTTTGCTTCTTCATTTTGTTAACAACATGGATGCTTTTGGTTTGTTAAAATACAACAACATTAAAATTAAAGGTTAAGTTCAGAATTTTGGACCCCTAGCAACATTTCCTTCTTACCCATGATGTTGCCAATGGATAGAGTCCTTTTTCAGCACAAACCATGCTGTTCTTCATTCTGGACACCCACAGCTCCAGCTAGTTAGCCACAAAACGAATGTAAAGCAATGGGGCCAAGCCTCCGTTTGTACAAGCCCTGGAATTAATGCTGAAACCTAATCCACAATTGCAAAGAAAAAAGCAAAGAAGTTTGTTTTTGAGTATTTTTAAATGCTTTTTACAGTGGCCCCATTAACTTTGTAATAGTTTTGTGGCTAGCTAAGGAGCTGGGTATCCAGTATAAATCACAGCAGTGCTGAGAAAGGACTCTCCTCTTTGTCAACATCATCAATGTGTAGGAAATAGGGCTAGGTGTCCAGAATTCTGAACCTACCCTTTAATGTCTGTGATATAAATCTGACTGGGTGTATGGATTAGAGAATAGACAATAGACAATCAATCTGTGGGTGTGAACATGCAAGAAGTTCAGGGCTATCACTAAGTAGCCAAGCCGCAGAGTAAAAAAAAATATCACTATATCGCCCCCCCCAAAAAAAAATAAATAAATAAATAATAATCTCTATTTTAGGTTGGGGTTAGGCATGAGTTCTCTAGTGAGGTTATGGTAGGTTAAGGGTTAGGTTTATAAATCTATTTTAACAGTAGGTGAAAACTATGACAAGTTCTGGCTTTGCAGTTTGACCAATGAGTGAAGATTGAAGTTAAGTTGTAGCATGATTGACCAGGAACAGTTGAATAACACATCACATCCAAGGACCAAACCACACCACACGAAAGCATGAATACAAGCAGAGGAAAGAAAAGCAGACACACAGGGTGGATTTCACAGAGTCACTATGCAAACTACACCCCCACTGTTCCTTTTGGGAAAACAAAAGAAAAGGTATGTCTAAAAGCAAGGAATCCAGTCTCTTTTGCTGCTTCAGATTCCTGCTTTAAATGGCTACATCAGAGAATGGAGGCAAACAATTAACCCGGAAAATCATACGTTCAAGTGGTCCTGCTGGACTTTGATGCAGCAGAGAGCTGACCTGCAGTCCCTCAACTGTCCTATTTCATCATAACATTATTACATAAACAGAACGTGTATCACTGTCATGTGTAAGGGGAATAGCTTTGTAAATTGCTATATTATGGGGGTGTCCTGGTGGTTCAACAAGCCAGTGTGAGTGCCATGTGGTCATATCATTCCAGGTTCGAATCCAGCCTGGGACCTTTGTTGCATGTTGTCTCCTCCCTAACGCCCCGCCCCTTTAAAAAAAATAAAATAAAATAAAAAATCAGAAATGCCTTAAAAAATATATATCTTTATATGGCCATATTATAAAAAAAGAAATTCTTCATTTCAGTTTTAGTAATTGTTTGGTTAACATAACATCATATCTAAGCCTGGTCTTTTAATTTATCCATTGCATACAACCCCCCCCCAGCAACCCTCCCCATTCATTTTGACTGGCAAGCCCCCTCCCTGTTCCACGGGACATTCTGGTTGGTCGGAAATACGGCAATACCCTTTGACCCAACTCTCACCTGGGATGACGGAGATCGTTTTGAGAGCTCGGAGAACCCTGAATGTTCTGAGTGCTGAGACATTGCCCAGGTCCACAAACTCTGTGACATATCTG
>OMKL01008154.1:1232-26615 GCA_900302295.1 Parasudis fraserbrunneri
TATATTCATTGCATAAAAAGCAATAACAGCACAGTACAATGAACTGTACAATCTGAACCTAAATAGTGAACTTAAATACCTGGTGTCGCTTCAGTTTGCAGGGTTTCATACTTTCATTCACCAATTTCTCATTGCAAATGACACATTCAGTTCCAATTTTGTCCATTGCCTCTATGAAGCCAAATTCAATATTAGGGTTGGGTGATAGGACGAATACATTGGGGAGTGTCGATGGGTTGAATTTTAACTCCCATGCCAATTTTTTGACGATTTAAATAACCTTGACTTTTGGTAATTTAATATGTAAAAATGCCCCTTCCTTGCACATGATTTTACTGATGCTTTCACAGGCCTGTTTGGGTGGTTTACCCCCTCCCCCACACTGTTTTGACGAGTGTGAGACTCCTAGCTTGACCTCATAAGTTAATACACGTTTTCTTTTTTCTACCGTAACGATAGAAAAAAGAAAAAGTGTATTAACTTATGAGGTCAAGCTAGGAGTCTCCATCAAGCAGCTCCTTGCTTGCTACGCAACTGTTTACTGGATTAATGATGGCGAAAATGATTCTACAAGCTCCTGGAGAGGTTTTAGATAATGGTAAGTCTACTTTATTACTTGCAATTAATTTAGCTACTTTCCATTTGTTCGTTTACTAACGTGTCTAGGCCTCGCGCTGCTACTAGTAACGGAGCAGAGACTCCGTGGCCTGAGAGAGAGGGAGGGGGGGGACAGGCTGCTGGAACTATAGGTTGGTGGCTGGCACACGCACATACATAGACAAATACATTGTGGATCACCACATTGTGTGATGAGGATTGGTTGACAGAAGGATGTGCACTATCGCCCAACCCTGCTCAATATAACTGTCTTGGTAATTCCTCTTTTTCTTTTTGAGAAATTCAGCATTCTCTTCTCCCTGACGTGTGGCCATTTTTCATATACAAACTCTTACACCCTTAAAATCAAGAAGGCTTCGAGACCCCCTGTGAAACTTTGGCGACCCCTAGTTTGAGTCGGGACCCCAGGTTGGGAACCACTGCACTAGAGAGTACCTACTACACCGATCGTATCAGCCATTCCACATATTACCTGTTCCACATATTACCCAGGCACAAACCTCATTGTGCCAGACGTTTACCTCACAGAAAAGCAGAGAATCACATAATATCGACTAGGATAAAACAGAGGGAGGGAGATAGAACAACATGACATCACTGTAAACCTCTGTGGGCCTCTGATGGTTCACATTCATAAAACACACACACACAAAATCTTGCTTGGAGACAAACAAACTAGCATGAGAAGTGGTAATGTAGCTGGGGATTATACACAGATTATAAGAGGATACCCACCTCTTTCTCTGACCATGCAGAGTGTACTCCTCAGCCTAATTAAGTTGGCTTGACAAAGCCAACTTACTTATATTGTACTTACCTTTTTGTCATCACTTATCTTCATACAGATTTGAAGCTACCAGCTTAAAAATTGCTAGGCATCTTCAGGGTGTGCCCGCGGGGTGTGCTTGTGCTTTTTGTATCCGAATAGTTCACTTATATACTTTCTTTCACTCGCAATCCCTTCACTTGCAATCCTCTTTTTCTCATAGACTTATAAAAGGGTCGTGGCTATTAGCAACTTTTAAGTTAAGTTAAAGACTTTCAGCTTTTAAAAGGAAAAGCAGGAGATGATTTTAAATGCCAAAAATTTTATTTGGTTGAATTTGCCTCTGGTATACATTAGCCTTAATCCACATGAAACAAAACAAAATGTTTTATTTGTGAATTAAATAAGGTTTAGAAATACAGCTCATATATTTTGACATGAGCAAACCTGAGGCACTTAAAAGTCTTTCCTCTATTAGACTTTATGGTTTTTATGTATATCCATATTTTCATATTTAGGTGTGTAGCTCAATGATGAGAAAGCGGTTCGTTAACTCACGGACTACTAGCTAACTCACAGACCAACATTACTTCTGGAACTTTACAATGGGGAATCTTATCTGCCCCTCCCGGACTCCCGACTCAGTCAAAGGCTGCAAGGAGTTGAGATGACTGACTGACTGCTGGTCACTTTCGCCCCGTCTGCTTTGATTCCTGGACAATGCAGTGGTTTGTCAAGACGTTTGTGGCGAGCGAGATCTTCATTCTCAGTAGCTACTCTTTGTTTACATAGCACCAGCTAACAGCTAAGTTATGCACGAAGAGCACACATGATGGCAGCAGCAAACTTCACCCCAACTACAATCAGTTCCCTTCTAACTTTCTTAATGCTCTTATGTTCTCTCTGGTGCGATTAGCAGTATTGTGGTGACTTGAAGACAATATCAATATGTTCACCAACCTGTGGTTTAAATTAGGCCACCTCTGCTTTAGCAATATCATACTTCAGCATAACGTTACTCTGGTCCATTCCACTTTGAATGTCACATCTTAAGCCATATTCGCTAGCTTTGATGCAGTGAAATGAGAAAGACTTGGTTAGTCTCACTCTGATAAGGTCTCTGACCCAACTCAGTGCCTCACCTCACCTACCACACTACTGCTGAAAACTGTGTGTGCTGCTAATGCATTTACCATTGTACCCAATTTTCAGGGCGAGAGTTCATTGCTCTAGGCTTCTGGAGTTTCACCTGGTGGTGAAGTCATCTACTGCAGCTTCAATACAGGTGACTTGACATTTTGAAAGCTCAGCGAAAGCATGCTGGTTGAACAATTTGCAGAGTCAATTATGACAATGTCTAGAAGATAGTCTGGCTGGCAGTTAGCTTAACCAGGATTGAGGCAATGACAGTTCAATCGCATGCTTCATCAGCGGGTCAGAAAGATGTCAGCAGGCTAGTATAGGAGAGGCATTTTGTTGCTGCAGTCAGGAGATAGAATCTGCTAAGTGTTTGTCTCCCGAAACATACACCGCTACGCACTGTACCACTAGTACTTCATCAGTGTCAACATTCTACTCGGCCATGCTCAACAGATTTGCATGTGAAGGACGGCTTCATAATCAAATGTTTTCACTTGGTGATGAGTGAGGATAAACCTAATGGACAGTTGGACAGTATTTAATGAAAAACTTCCAGTTATTTTTTTTTATTTTTTTTAGCTGAACATGAAAACCAGAGCATGAAGCAGATGATGGAAACATAATGTGGAACAAACATTACAGAACAAATGGTATGGTTAAACAAGCCTTGTGTCCTAACCATCATCCTGCTCTGAGGTAGTGGGCCAGACGCACTACCCGCCCCCCTTGTGCTGACTGCTGACACACACCCCAAGGCTCTGCAGGCGTTGTTATGGCAACAGCGCGCCGCTCCAAATTTCTGGCCGGCTGGCCGCTGCGTGGATTACACAGTGGCTTTGATGGTTGCCCTAGGTAACGGCACTCGAGAAGAAACGGAATAGCTTAGAAACTTCCACACTATGGTTCAGCAGTGTATAAAGATGTTGTACAAGAGGTGTCATGAGGTTAAAGTTGCCTAGGAACATTTTTTACTGATATTTTCTGTGGCCCCGTCTTCGCTGTAGCCAAATGGACATCACCTTGGAATTCAGAGTTGGAACTCATCCAAGTTGGTACAGCAGCGATTCCCAATAATGTTATTACTACAGACAGGACCACAAGGCCTGTGAGCATTAAATGGACCAGAGGAATGAGGGGAGGGAGGCGGGTGAGCTACTGCTGTTGATATGTTTAAGGTGTTGACACTTTGAGCTGCAGCATATTAACTAACTATCATATTCCATACAGCAACAACATTTAGGCTAGTTGCAGCCTACATTGCAGGTATAGAATGAAGCAGATATTGTAGCATTTCCTATAGTTAGATTTATTCGTGGTGGCCAACCGTAATATCAGACAGGCCCACCACAAATAGATTCCCCAAACACACAACAATATTAACAGTGCATCTTGTGTTACATAGACCTCTAACCCACCACAACTACACCATCTGTTCACAATACGTAGCCTATACAGGCCTATTTGCTACATACTGTGTGCTCTCTCACAGGTTACCTCTTCCAGATTAGAATAGTCATAAGCCTTTTTCATTATATGTATTTCTCTACACATATCTAGGCTATGTGCATCTATATGGCTGTCTCTGCAGTCTGCACACCTGTTCTGATAATCTGCACTGTATAGGCCTACTACACCCCTGTATAGTCTCCAGTCTTTTTTCCCCCCTTTTGCTATCCTCATTGTTAGCAGCCATATGTTAACCTGTTAATATGAAAGTTGAAAAACAATTCAAACATGCTTGTTATGTTCATAGCTAATCTCTGTTGAATAGGCTATCTGTTGACACCTGTAATGTCAGTACATGTGAATATGAATACCATAATAATTTGTGTTATGTTTTACTTTAAACTTGTTTTATTCTTCATTTATTTACCTTTGTATATGCTCTTCTATTCACTGCTGTGCAGTGCTTTTGGCAATAATACAATTGGCCTTTGGGGATAATAAAGTCTTATCTTATTTGATTTTATCTGAAACAAAGTGGGAAACATGACGCAGGGTTCCTACACATTTTCCATTTGGATTTTTCAGACCTCAAATTTACACCCATCCATCATTGTTTTACACCTTTGCTTTGACAATAGACGAATTATATATCTCTGTACTAATATGTAGATGTGAATAGTCTGTCTCAGGTGCCAGCAATTTGCAATATGGTGGTAAACTTCCTGACCTTCCAAACTCTGATAATTTTACATATTTTGCAGATCTATGTGGCTGACACTTCCTCCTGTGCCTCTTATGGTCTTTCTTGCTGACACTGATACAGCATATTTGAGGTGCTAGCAACACCTGTTGGAGTGGCCAGTGTCCACAACTTGGACATCCTCACTTGTCTCCCCTAACCTTCATTGGAACTAATATCTTGTTAGGCTCTGGAGAGACTTTCAGTGTACTCTTATCGCACAGTCACAAAATGCTGGAACAATCTGTGCAGTTGGAATAAGCACTGGGCATAAGGATTCTACTTCACCATGTCACACTGATCAGTGGTGGAAAGTACTGTGCTTAAGTAGAATTTTGAGGCACTTGTACTTTAATATTAATACTTTTGTATTTTCATTTTGGGGAAATTTTTACATTTCAAAAGGAAATATTATACGTTTTACTCCACTACCTTTACTTTGAAGAACAAGATTTTGCATACAAAACATGATCATGAACGAAAATGTATGAGGATGATGTACTTTCAAATTTGAAGCCTGCCAACTTCAAGGGGACGTAATCAGAGCCAGCATAACTGGACAACCTACCACTTTAACATAACCTTTAGAGGTAAATGGATCAAGGGTTGAATGCTCCCCAAGCATTGGAATACACAAATGTCATACAGAATGTGTACTTTTACTTTTGATACTTAAGTACATTCAATATCAAATACTTCCCTACTTTTACTGAAGTAGAATTCTGAGTACTACTTCAAGTGGGTATTTCCACTTTTACTTAAGGAAGCCTAAGTGAACTATGTACATCTTCCATCACTGGTGTGGATAACCCTTCTCACAGCTTCTAAGTGCAGCAAACATTTTTGAAATATGGTTATACGGTGCAAATGGCATGATGTGCACAAGACAAATAGGAGGAATTTTATTCATGGAATTATTGTCAAACATCCTGCAGCCCTGCATCGGTTTGGGTGTCCCTACTTCAGTGCGTTTCTAGATTGACTGGCAATTTAAAAAGGTGTCTAATGCGCCACAAATCAAGTCATGGAATGCATGCATTTGTACATTAAAATACTGTAATATTAGTTCCAAGTCATGTCGAGTTTCAGTGCCACAAAGCTGTATTAATTCAAGTCCACCTCAACATTGTCCTTTTCAAGTCCATCATCATTCTGGACTTAAGGTCACGAGGTGGAAAGGCTCAGATGAAGAGAAAGCAGTCCCCCCCCACCACACTCTTGAGTAAACCTCAGCATCATAACAACAGCTGAAGCACAGGGGCGACAAGAGGGGTGCCATCCAAAAGGGAACACGAGCCCTTTCACACACACACACACACACACACACAACAAGCTACTGCAGACTCTTATCCGTGGCACTGGGATGTAAAGTGGGTCATGATCTAAGGTTTCATGTGCTTCCATCTGCACTTTCATGACAGATGCCAGAGATGCTGTCTGCTGGCTGGTTCACTCCCCTTTAAGCTGAGATGACTGGCTCTGGCTACAAATACACTGTTCTTTAGAGAGTGAATGCAGAAACCCCACAGAAGACTCAAAAGGTGCCCTAAGACTGCCCTAAGTATTGTTACCTCATTGTTACCCCATTTACTAATACATTTACTAAGTCGCCCTTGAAGTGTTGCTAGAGCACCATGGTCATTAATCAGTATGATTTTTATGAGATTGCAACCACACAATATTCACCATAACATGAATCATGTTTAACATTAAACATTTAACTAGAACTAATTAAATCTAGCTTGATCTTTTTTTGTTGTGACTACATTTTTTTTTTTGTCAAATAGCTTACACACCTAGAACTCCAACAATGACACCAACCTGCTTGCTAGGACTGACTCAAATGCTTCAAAGCTTCAATCGCTGCCATGGTAACATTAATCGATGTCAAGTTCACTATTCAAATGCTTCATTTTATTTGTTTGCTAATGTTTCAGTTAGCCATCATGGTTTCATCTGAATGCCATACTGATGATTCCCTGCATTGTATGGTTTGTGAAAGCCTTTGTACAAGACAACATGTTGCCTAAATATTGAGTAGCAAATATTCACTGATGTTAGCAATTTAATCACGATTAGCACTTGGCTAACTTTTATCTAATTTTATTCTCAAATATGTCAAAGCTTGTGTGTTGCTGGTGAATATAAATTGGTTGCTGGCATACAAAACAACTGTCATACACATTTATTTCCATGAATGGAATTAATTCTTGTCACAGCTTGATAGCCAGCTCAGAGCTAGCTAGCTTGATAGCTGGCTGGGCTAGCCGTTTCAGCATGTGCCTCAGTGAAATCATCAGCTCTGATTGGGCTACTTCTGAGACAGACAGACAGACCAATACTGTTCTAGACAGCTTCAGCTATGCCATAACAAAACAGGTAAATATCAGCCATATATACATCGACAAATCAATATATTGGTTTTGATGACGCAACAACATTTCACTATCCATACTTGTATGAATATGTGACAAATAAATCTCTTGAATCTTGAATCTATTGGTCTAACCAAAGATGAAATATTCCAGTCTTACTGCTCAATAGATCCGAATGACTTTGTGAAGGAAACTGCGTGTGTTGGATTGAATCCCGCCAGGCTTTTCAATGAAGTGACAGCGATTGCCTCAGTAGTAGTTACAGTTCAGGCAGACAGACTCGAAGCAATCGCTCTCACATCAAAAGGTAGTTCCAGGAACAAGTATAATGCCTGTGTTCATCGCAATTATGAATTATACGTACATACTGTACGGCTCCGACTTGTTTTAGCAGTTTTTGGACAACAATAAATGGATATGAGCTGTAATCTGGTGTCGGCTTGTTGGACCATAGTTCATTGTAGGTTTTGGTCTCTGACTTCGAGCTTAGGGAGACAGTTGTCTATGTTTATAAATATTGACTTAACAAGATCACTGGAATGATTCAAAGTACATTTATTGTATTGTGTGTAAATTGAATGTACACACAATACAAATCTTTACACCCCTATGAAACTAAATGGCAACAAAACTCTAAAAGACTATCCGAAAGCTGGCAGAGAAGGTGTGTGCCATGCCCACGGACACAAAAAGTTACAGTGCGTTATCCGAGCAGCGAATATCCGGTTACAGCCGTTCCGTCACCCCCACTATTCCAAACAGCCAGACCCCGGGGATGCAAATCCTCATCTCTAACAACGAGTGGCATCCGCTGCTGACACTCGAGAGCACGATGTCACTAGCCTTCACCCCAAGACACTGGCGCTCTGTGGCTGACACAAATGAGGGCTCACGTTGCTCTGATGGCAATTCTGGAAATATCACATCCCAAAGATCGGCGCAGAGTTTAACCATGCCAGCTCATACTGGCGGTAAAAGCACCGGAAGCCAGCTTGATTTTTGCTCTGCTAAAAAGTTCAGAGGTCACCCTGAAAAGGTCAGAGGATAGGAAGTCTTCTAAGCACAGGAGGTAAATATCACCATACATCTGAGCGTGTAGCATACTATACAAAACAGCTGGTTTAAGGGCTAAGCCTAGGGGAATTTACAAAAAGCAGCTGATGAATTAACAGCGACAACTCGTGACCTTGGAATTATACGGTTCCATCTGCGTTCAGAGTGGTTTTGAGATATTGAGCTTCAAAGTGTTCATATCCTAGATAGCAAAACCATCATTTTCAAGGAAACACTAGACCCATCTCATAATTATTCTATTCTAATACATAAACTAAATGTAGAATATATAAAAGGGAGTGCTGGTATGTGCAACATGAGGTATTTCCAGTCAAATTGACAAAATAGTGCAAAAACGTGTTTATTTGACACATTTAAACACAATATTTAGGCTCTATTAATTATACAGTTAAAATATTGAATCTCATTTCATTAAATGTCTTCATCTGATGTTCTGTTCACCCTCCTGTCACTATTGGTGAACATACACAGATTTTTCCTGTTCAATTTGACTATGGAAGTCAATGTTGAAATTAGTCAGAATTCAATGAAACATCACCTCTCTGTATTTCCATGTGTAGTAGCAGGAGGGTGATGATGTATATTTTCTTACTTACTTCACCTGATATAATTTATCAATCACTGAGATGTCCCAACAGAGTGCAGATTTGGGCCAGCGTACCTGCCATCTCTAACCCCCACTGCACCAAAGCAACTTGCAACCAAACAGGCCTACACAGTCAGCGTTTCCCTTCCATTCATACTGGGGAAAAGCGCTGGAATATTGCCCCGAATGGTAGAAAATGAAAATTCATCACAAGGCCTTATCAACATCCAAATACAGTACAATTGTAACGTTTAAACCACAACTGTTGTTAGAACTGATACTGGAACTGGTGACAAGAGCTAAACCCAGGAGCCAAATCTTAAAATAACTTCCATTCCTGCGACAAACATTCTACAGAAGATGTTGAGATCCATTATCCCTTGCCATTTCCAGATATTCATAGCAACAATTGTATGCAAGAGTGGCCTCCATCGGCTAGGGAGGCACGGTGGTGCATTGGTTAGCACTGTTGCCTCACAGCAGGAAGGTCCCGGGTTCAAACCCAACGAGGGCATGTTCTCCCTGTGTTTGCGTGGGTTTCCTCCGGGTACTCCGGTTTCCTCCCACACCAAAAGACATTTATGCCAAGTACATGCCATTGCCCTTGACCACAGTACTGGCATTAGAACTGGAGTTGGTCCCCGGGCGCCTGTCTGTGGCTGCCCACTGCATCCAAGTTGTTAGGATGGGTCAAATGCAGAGGAATAATTTCCCCACAGGGATTCACAAAAGTATTTAAAATAAATAAATAAATAAATAAAAAAGTCATTATTCAGAATCCAAAAAACAACAACTTACTATGCCCCACCAGATATACAACTGGAACAAGTCAGCCAGAGCAGACAATTACTTTTGACCTAAACCCATCCTGGCAGTGCCCAATTTTCTGGCTGAAGTGCCCCGGCGTTGTTACGGGAAACCACTAAGGAGGCATACGGGAGAGCGAGCCGGATGAGCAGTGTAGCCGCCTAATCCTCGCCCGCCCCCATCTCTCACTCCTCCCTTGCTCTATTCAGAGCAGGCCCTGCTTCATTACTGGAGAGACTGAATGGGTCCTTACTGGCCATTTTCTACAATAAGAATGCTCCTGGCACATTCAGGACCCTGGAGGGGACAAGAGAAGGGGGAGAGCGAGGAGAGCGAGAGGAGGGAGTTCAGAGAGGAGAATGGGTGAATCAGGTGCATTAGCCTTTTCTGTCAGGGCCTTGTCGTGTTCATTTGGCCCTCTGCATTCTGAGGGGAGGGCTCCTAGATGGAGAAAGCCGTGGAGAGAGAGAGAGGGGGTTGCAGGGATAGATTTGCTTGCAATTCAAAATAAGAATTATAATTTACTTGCCAACGATAGAGCAGGCATTTTTTTCGTTAATAAGTGAATTATTTATTCACCCCAACCACAGCCACCAGTTTTTATTAGAATCCCTTTGTGAAATCTAACCTTATCAATAGGAAAGTGATACATAAAACTATATGGCTGCCATTTTGATTTTATCAACATCAACAACAAAAAATCCTACTCCTCATAGGCCGTTCACTTGATTCTCACTGAACTTCTTGTGTGGCATCTATGGACAACCATTGTTCAAAGAAAGTAGTAGGCCAAACTGTTTGGATTGACTGCGTGGTCAAAAGTTGTCACTGACAACTTGAAATATGTTTCTGACCTTTACTTGCTGGATCTTAATTAATATTTGGTCAGCAACTCCTAGTTTGACAGTTTGATCTCTGAATTTCGTGAGCCTGGCGCGTGTGCTTGCGTCCGTCAAGGACAGGACTGAAAAAGAAAGGTATAGGGGCATGCTAGATTGCATAAACTGAGTGGTATTTTCAGCAAAAACTTCAAAGACATGTTTTGGGGACCTAAAAAACCTATATTAACTTTTTGAAAAGGTATAATATGGGACCTTTAATAATCAAAAAAACACTGGGGGAAATCCATTGAGCTTCCTTCGGGCTTCCTGCAGTGCATTCAGCCTTTACTTCCCTCATCAACTGCTTGAGATGCTGCTTGAGAGCTTAATTACAGTTGTACTGAACTAGACAACTACAACTACAGCTACAACAACTGAATACTTGCGACAATGAGCCATATAGGCTTAAGTCCAGTCTTTTTCCAGGTCCAATTTTACTATGGAAGTCAATGGACTTCTTTCACTTATAATTTTCTTTGGACCCTCGGGGACTGGACAAAATAACACTCAGAGCTCAACTACATATCCCATACTGCGTTTGAGTATTCTGATGGAGGATCCACTGTACATCTAAAGTCCCATTAAGTCTCATTCAACTGTAGTGAGGGGCACTGGTTTCGGCTTTTTTGGCAGGAAAGACAAAATAATTTCAGGAATGACCACTTCAGGTATCCAACGGAGTTCTCTTGTTAACAGTTTGCTTTTGTTTATACTCACATTTCCACCCAAATCCACAGAGTTTTCTGTTGTTGTTCTATACAAGCCGAGTACATTTCCTACCTCAAGTGGTTCTTCCTCTCAAGGGTTCCATTGTCATGATAAATGTCCAAGTGTGCCCATCATTGTCAGTGTCCTTGAGCAAGACACTGAGCCCCTACCAACTCAAGGCACCGCAAAAGGCTGACCCTGTGCTCTGCAGTGAAATACATGATGCATTTTATTTTCACGTGTTTCTCAGAGGGATGTGCGTGAATAAATACATTCCTTATTACTTTGTGGGTAATATAGTGATAGGAGTGCTCTAAATCCTAATCTCATAAAAGGTTAATAGATTGCAGAACACACCATACAAACAATATCGCATTTGTATAATGACAGTTCATATTCTTACTTCATAATATTTAGAAGGCAGTATGAACTTTCAGATAAAGCCACTGTCTGGGCTTTCCAACAAGACGGACATTTCAACTTTGACCATTACATAGTCTCAAGGACTGTACCAGCAGGGCGTATTCGATATAAGCTAGATAAAAATAGATTAGCCTCAAGTTACAAACCTCTTTAGTTAGGTAATGCTGTCCAGCTTATCAGTTCAGTGGTTTTATATTAGAGGATATTCATGGTAAGCAGGCCTTACAATCTTGTGGTGGCTAAGAATATGTTGCACTTGCACAGCGCTGACATAAAGCATTATGGTCGTTGATAGAATGTGTGGCTGAGTACCAATACCAAGACTACAGACTCTGCCCTCACAGACTGCAGTTCATCTGTGGTGACCTGGTGGGTGTATTGTGTAACTGTGAATGCTTTTCTCATTTATGAGGTGCAACCCAGTGCAAAGATGCATCACCAAGGCTGCAGGTCTGTTGTCCAGGCAGTGGGAGTTAGCCATTTGCGTATGTGTGTATATGGTCATATACACTTCACAATTCATACAACTAATATTTCACCTTCACCTGCCCTGCGTTCATGCAGTGTACAATGTTGTGTGAAATGTTGCATCATGTTCGTCAAGTATGGTTTAGGATATGCTTTGGTGTATGACTATGAAGGGGAGGGGCTCTAGTTAGCCTGCAAGATGACACAGTAGCACATCTGAGACGGCAGGGAACTGGGGAAGTGGTTTCTCTTGCTATGCCAGACATGCCCGCAGTTGCAGCTGGTGTAGACACCCTCAGATGACCCCCCTGGCTGTCAGACTGCTCTGGTTTATGGAAGCAAGTGGCCCTAACAGGCCTGTTATCCCCAGACATCAGCCACAATATCAGAATATTGCAAATATTAATATCGTACACCAGCTATTTGCAATTGGATACAATGCACTACATATTTTGTTCTTACATTTGGGCTAAATGCGGTAATTAGCCTTCCTAAGCAACTGCCAAAAATCTGTTGAATCAATTGCTAGGTAAAATGCAAGGCTTTTCAGGCTTTCATTATCAACCAATATTTTTCCATTCTCAACATCACTTGTACACTTGAAAGCACATCAGACATAGGCTATAGAAGACGTAGCCTAATCTCTAGTCTTTAAGCAGACTTTTTGATTTTTATTCAAAACCATCCGACTGAATAGCCAATGACCAGTGTTCCTCTATACTGTAACTAGAATATCGTTTCTCAGCATCTCGCTCTCAAAACATTTATGCCAATTCTCAAAGCCTGATTTCACATGCTGACCTTCCTCACTGTGTATGGGTACTACCAAAGACCCTTTCTGGGCCAGGAAACATCTTGGGCTGTCAGTATTATTAGTACAACAAAGTAAAAAAAATAATAAACTGCAGAATCTCTGGAATAGACGGCATGAGGAAACCCCTATTCAGGAATAGGGGTTTATTTACACTGTAGGCTAAATGAACATACATTTTCTCACGTACTCACCATCACATCCGGCTTAGGTCACATATGCAGGCCATCCTCCCCCAGTTGACTGGTTGAGATGGGGGATGAGGGCGAGTGGGAGGAAAAACTCAAAACTTCGACGCTGAGGCGTTTTCCATGCAACCCTGCAGCGCAGTGCGGCCAGGCCGCTGACACAGCAGACATGTCAATCTACTGCCAAACACATCATGACCCACTGAGGATCACACCTCTCCTCCTCTCATCTGTACTGTCATTCACCACTACTACTTAGGGGGGGGGTCACAGGGCAAAACAAATCAATCTAACGGTGCACTGATTCAGACTAACAGGGGAAAGATTCAATTTATCATCAAA
The DNA here is from genome assembly GCA_900302295.1 of Parasudis fraserbrunneri. Lineage (NCBI taxonomy): Eukaryota > Metazoa > Chordata > Actinopteri > Aulopiformes > Chlorophthalmidae > Parasudis > Parasudis fraserbrunneri. The sequence goes on from OMKL01008154.1 coordinate 14,605, forward strand.
TCTTACATAACCATGTTCCCCCCGTTCGATTCAATTCGACTGATTAATTTCGATATTCATGAGTAGGCTACAGATGTGAAAGCACTGATTCAGTCAGTCACTTGTTGAATACGCAATTAAAACCTTACACAGGCAATAGTTCACACAGCATTATGATTATAAAACGAATACTGTAGGTAAGCATACATATAATATTCATTACTAATTTGAATGTGGAATTACCAGTTTTTCCACATTCATAATTAATGCATCCATGATATTTCCCACCACTATGGTAAGGTACTTATCAATGTGTTACGTTTTGAAACAACAAGAGTGCATTTAAATAATTATATTTATTTTATTTTCAGTTGGTTGAAGGGGAGGTCTATCCACTGAGATTAGACAGTAGTAGACACAGTCAAAACTGTGATTTCTCTATTATTATAGGGCAGCTTCCTGGGAGGATCACTTGCTGGCACAGCAGACATGTCAAATCAACACATCATGACCTACTGAGGGGACTTATTGAGAGATCTTTCACAGTGGACGACAAGGATCATAAATGCTGAATACCACATTTCTCTCTGGGCTAGTTCTCTCCAAAGGAACTGGAATTATCTGGATAGTAGGGCTGCACGACAGATATTACATTACCACCTGGCACCTGCCATGTTGTTTTTGAATGTCTTGTTTTCATTCTACATTAGCTGTTAGTAATGTAAAACGCTATATATAAAGGAAATATTTCAAAAGACGTTTGAAACAGTGTCAGCAACTGTACATTGGTAGAATGTTACATAATCTCCTATTAGACTACCCAATGATGACCAGTCTCCTCATATTATACTATATAGTATTTCTGGGATTGTGAGAAGCTTGTCTCCACACAGTACTTGACTCAGTAGTACTAAAATGAAAATCCCTATATTGCAGCCTTTGCAAAATTGATCCAAGTTCTTTCATATTGCGACTTCAATAGGATTGTTCAGCCCTACTGAGGACAGCTGACTATTACTAGTGCTTTGTTTCTCTGGCCTGGTCTTCTCTCTTGCAAGTAGGGATGCACAAATACTGATGCTGGAGTGAGGTTCCGGGCTAAAACAGAGCATTTAGCCTACCTCAGAGAATTTCAACTACGCTGATAGCAGGACCTATGTGTAATATGTCAGAAATCAAAGCAAGGGGATTATCTGCCTTTGTCAGTCATACATACTGGTAGTTTAATGATAAATCTCTCTAACCGAGAAAGGTGGATTAAATGTCTTTTTTGTCCAATACCCGAAATATTTCTCCAAATCTATTATTAAATAAAAGTAATGGATTGGGACTCGAACTTGAATTTGTATCAGCAGTGAAAAAGTGGCATCAATCCAATCCTTACTTCATCCAAAATATTTTTCTCCTCATCTGTTCAGTTCAGTGCAGAAGAGACGTGACAAGGAGAACTAAGGTAGTTTAACATTGTGACGCATTTGCTCGTTACATACTCCTCTGCAACGTCATTCAACACAGACCAATACGGTTTAGGGACAGTCTGTTCGAACGTCCCCTCGCCGTTAGCCTCACAACTTGACAGAAACCCAAAAGGATCACATTTTGTGCCAAGAGATAAAGCTGATTTAGTTGCCACGCATCATTGATGGTATCACACTCAGCCTTATTGTCCGTCACCGCCATGTAAATTAGAAGATTGTTTCCCCCGAGTTGCCAGAGGGCGAGTGACTCAAGCAGAAAGGCAAACTGTGACCTCCCACATCACACGGAGGAAGACGCCTTGCAACCCCAATCATCAGCTACGTAAGGAGAGATAGTACACACTCTGTCTGTATTAAATCATGTCCCAGTCACAGTTTTGTGTTTGCTGTAACATCTGAGACAATCGAGGTGACTGACTTCACTGAGAAAAGGGATGCAGCGATACTGATCGTGGTACGGCATATCAATCCAATACCAGGCTAAAATAGGGTATCCGTATCAATTTCACCAATACTAAAAACTGAAAACCAAGAAACATGTTACATGCATGAAAATCAAAGCAAAGTGACTTGACTTACTGCATTTTTAACACATAGGAGCATCTTAGAGCTCTCTAATGGATAAATATTTATTATATATCTGAATAATGTTTGTCCAATGACCCCAAACTGATGGTCTAATTTTATACTGATAAGTAAAAGCGATGGATCGGTACTTGGTGTTGGACGATACTGAAAGTTTAGCACTTGGAATCGGTATCAGCAGTGAACAAGTGGTATCAGTGCCTCCCTGATCGAGAATTAAGAACCCCAGCATAAAATGTAGCTACTCTATTTTGGGAGAAATGTCTCAATCTGGCCAATGGTTCCAGAATTATGCAGCATTTACTCAGCTGAACTGATGCGGTGATTAACCCATCCTGTCCTTTTATCAACCGGTGATAATGCAGAAGGGGAAGAGGACTGAAGTCATTTCACAGAACTAGAGCAAAACCAGAGATGGAGAGAGAGAGATATCAGGCCAAGGTTTACATGCCGGCTGTCCCTGAACCTGGAGGGTAGGCCTAGATATATCGGTATGACGATATATTGAACCGACATTGGCAGTTAATATCGGTATCGGACGATATCGATGTGGGTTCAATGGAATAACTATTACTGAACTGGCATTGCAACCAGCCTGATGCATAGGGGTGTGAGCGAGAGTCTCTGTAATAAGCCAACTAAAACAAGTTCTCTTGTCAGCCTCGCTGAATGGAAGAAACTTTATTGCTCTCACTTGGACTTTAAAGGACTGATGCATAAAAAGCAGTCAACCAGCCAATTGAAAATGCAGAAGACTCAGGTGTAGGTGGGCTTGCACTCAAGTCACTTAATAGTGATAAACATTTTTCAGTCTAAAAAGAATGGTGGAAAGTGCTGACTCGGGACGTAATGTAGCATAGTAAATGCAACTTACTGCTTTGATACTGAGTTGTAGTGAAACTCCAGCCCACTGGAGAAGTGCTGACACGCTTATGAAGTAGGTGCTTTCCTGTGACACCAGTTCCTCTGGTTTCACTTTCACCTACATGTGGTGTGCTTAGATGAACAACATCTGAACATGGCAACAGTTTTAGTTCAGCCAGACCTGCTGCCTCCAAAGGAAACACGGTCAGTGGGACGACTACTATGTGAATCACTCCTGAGATATTTCCATCATGTATCCTGCTCTGACATGACACAATAAAAGCCTGTGTGTTGGTGTTGAGCAATCGAGGCTTTCCTCAAGAATGCGGGCTGGAATGCAGACGCACCTCCAAATTCTCTGTGGGTGACACCACGTAACAATTGAATTTGTTAACTACCGATGAGATCATTACACACTGTAGAGTTACCGGTGTTCGGGAATTCACAACAAGGCTAGGCTGGGACAGAGAAATGCTATATCAGGTCAATTCAGAACGTCATTCGGTATAATTATCAGCAGTATGCAGATCAGCAGGATACAATTAGTGTAACAGCCTACATAGATTTATTTGTGGTGTGCTGCCACCACAGTAGCAGGCAGGCCATTATCCACAATACACTGTAAAAAAGATTTTCCTTTGTTACAGTTCAAAATCTGTCAGCTGAAATACATTAATTAGGCAGGGCACTAATATTAGGGTATTTTTTCCTCCCACATGATTGATGATACAGATATACATTTGTTGGATAGTGGAGTATCCTGCTACCTTCCTGGGATATATTGTGGCTGTGTTGTTAATGTCTTGGGGTTTACATTGCCACCATCTTGTCCTGGCTGCCACTGTCTTGTCCTGTTACTGTCCTGGCTGCCACTGTCTTGTCCCGTTACTGCCCTGGGTGCCACTGTCTTGTCCTGTTACTGTCCTGGCTGCCACTGTCTTGTCCTGTTACTGTCCTGGGTGCCACTGTCTTATCCTGTTACTGCCCTGGCTGCCACTGCCTTCTCCTGTTATTGTCCTGGCTGCCACTGGGTGTCCAGGCCATGGTTTTGGAATGTCCTCCAGTCACAGTCATGACGTGTCCTACCACGGTGCATTATGTCCTTGTGTCTTGTCACTGTGCCACTGTCCTGACAATGGCAGGACATGCCCAGCCCCTCCCGAGTAGGGATGGGCATTTGAAGGCATATTAATGTTTGAATATTCTATTGAAAAAAATTCACTTAGGCTAATCGGTTCACCAAACTATCCCTACTCCCGAGTACAGTATTCAGTTGACTGATGTCATTATATGAACTGTAACTGTTATTGTGTTCAGACCAAACTGACACAATAATAAGAACTTCACTACAACTAACCTAAGAACCTGTGCAGACTATCGCAAAACACATTTTCATGGAGAAAACCCTAGAGGAATAAAACATGCATAGCCCATTACTGTACCAGACAGAAGGCTGATTCTCAATTGTAAATTCTCAGCACATTAACTGCAATATGTATTCAGGCAGTGGCTTGGTCTTGGGGCCAGATACGGAATAGAGGCAGCAGAGTGTTCCCATCTGTGGGAGTGGGAGTGCTGGAGGGGAGCCATGTCGTGTGGGGAGGGTCCAGGACATCTCAAGGACAACTGACCTATGACAGCTCTAGTAATGGCGCAGTTTCTCTCAACACTGTCTGCGGGCCTTTGAGCTGAAACCAACTCCTATTTGAGATGCAAATATTCAGCCTCTAACAGGGCAAAGAAATGAAATCAGAGACGAAAGAGAATACAGGATCAGTCTTGACCCTGAAACACTTACTAAGACAGACAGTCTAAACACTTGCATAAGACATTCTCATCAAAACTATTAAAATATATTTCATAATAAATCAATGTATGAATATGCTTAGTAAATCTTTTGAATCAAGCATTGCAAATACCAATGCTAAAACTAATGTACAAATGTATAGAGAAGTTATATACAGGCTACTACAGTCTGGTGTTGTCCCTGTACATGGAGAGTTGTCCTCTTACCACTGTGCCATCCATACATATCATACTGTGAAATTTCTAAGTTGTTGAATGTCTCTGCACCTTTGTCACAAAGGCATAATTCCTGTACATTCTTTGCTGAATAGTGATTCTGATACTGTAATACTTAAATGATCCCCTCAGATGTATTTTAAAACCCTTAAAAATGTTCTATATTGAATAACATTTGTATGCGTTTTTTTCCACAAAATTGTTCAACAAACTACAATACTACTGCACTGAAAAGGGCTTAGCAGCATCTCTACACCTTTACCCTCTTACGTCACGCGCAGGGTGGGATTCCTTTCCACACCAAGTATTACAGAAGAGCAAAATGGCCTCTGTGTGAATATGGTCAATTGAGAATGCATAGGATCTATGAATGTTGAGTGGAGGGGATCTTTAAAAATCACGATCAGACTGTACCCTTATCTTTGCATGTTGCTCTTGATAATTACGCCTAGTCAGTAATCAGTACCTCAGTGAGCACACCAGCCGACACCAACAGCAACAGCCAAGTGGCAAGTTCACACATTCCACACCCAAACACTGGCTGTTTTGATGAACATCGATAATTAATTGAGGTTAAAAAAGATCATGGGCAATTGAGCAAGCTACTAGTCCTAAATGGCTGTTACAAGGAGGGTTTCATAACTGTATTGGTAGGGAGGGATGCACCTCCGGCAACATTTTGTTGCTGCCAATAATGATATGGAGTATCTCTGTAGTATGCACAGTAGTGTCACAGGTATGCACTGGCCTTCCACCACTCAGCCACCTCACCTCAGAGAAATTCAACAAGCAATGTCTTGGGGATTCCTGGCATGTTACTCAAAGTTTCAACTTTTCAGTGGAATACCTTGAATAGCTCAGGTTGTAGTCAGAAAATAGCACATCAGTTAGGCTAGTTATATTTGTGAATGTTTACTCAATAGCAACATGCTCTTTGCTGGGGCAGACAAGTTTGGCCTCAACATACAACCATTATGTTCAGCTTGACTGAGTAGGCATTAGGTTTACATTACCCTATCAAATCAAACTGTAAAGTTTGAAACCATATGTGGGTCAGTCTATGGTCACTCTCCATGCAAACCCAAAGACAGAAGCCTAAGACTGCAAAAGGGAAATCTCTGTAGAAACGACAGGAGGAAGAAAGCTAAGCTTGCTTGTGAGAGAGAAGCCCAGCATCTTCTAATCACCTGAGTCCAGTTCTCTGAAAACCTGATCATTGGCTCTGGATGTTGATAGTAGGGCTAGGAAGCGGGAAGTAGGGCAGAGCATGACCTCAACCTACCAGTAGATTACAAGGTACTGAAAGGGTGGGGAGAGATAGGATATGTGATGTTGTTGGTTAAAGGGTTACTGAGTCTAATCCCTGTCCACCATTGATGGCATTGTAAATATGCCATTGCCCTCAGTCATTCGTCCTGTTTGACTTGTCATATCTTTTGCAAGCAAGAAAAGCAAACAACCTCTCCTTACACCATTTTACAGCTGTTGTGACGAACAATAAGATTATCGCACGCTGATTCTTGACTATCTTAAATGCAGCTTGCTGGCCACTGCCAATGCAGCAAAAATGTTTTTGCCACCGTGGAAGTCGCGTTGTTTCCCTACATGGTAAATATACCACGACGCATGAGGCTGCATGGCAGCTTCTGACTTCAGTGGCCCAGAACAAGTACTTACTGCGGAATAAATATGGACCACAAACATATGTATAGAGCCCAGTATTAATTTAGGTTTAGACAATACAAACTTGATACATGTTCTACAGAATGACAGCAGCAATGCAATTGCTACTATCTCGACGTCGTTCGTTACGCGCGCCTTTACAATCACATCAGGCCTTTAGGAGTGACAAATTATTAATAATTACTTAAATGTCATTTCTGATAGTTGTCTTTCAGCAGCCAATGCCAAATGATATGCTTCTCCAAAGCTCACGAGAAAACCACCCCAGAAAAGCTAGATTTTTACACTGCATTCACAACTGTTTAGTAGGCTATAGCAGCCTCCAGTGAGAACGACTCCATTCTAAACGAGCATGGCAAAAAGGACGTGTGTATTAGAGATGTGAAGAAAATCAGTGTCGCATAACCCAGATTTGTGCGCGTACATGACAGAAAATGTACACAACACCCACCTTCACGTATCACCTTTAACGTTACCATGCACGAGCCCTCGTCATGACGCAAAACAATATATGGAGGGGCGCTTATAGCCCCCACATAAAATGCCTATAGGCCTGCCGGTATTGCTGCTATTGGTGCTGCAAAGATAAACTGCTTACTGTACCATTAAAACATAGTAGCCGTGAGTGGTGCATACCTCTCCAAACGCGAGGGTCCCTCGCTGTTGTGTCTCGCTGCTGTATCAACGACAATAAAACTCCACCAAAAACAGTCCAGCAATAGTTGTAAGCGATGTTTATATCCAAGCGATGTTTTACGGTCAAGTTGGTTATTTCTTTGAAACGATCATGTAGCCAAGGTCGCAACGTTTGAAACGCAGGACTCGCAGATCCCACTGAATACATCAGCCGAAATCATACAAACATGGCAGTGATATGTAGAATTGCCACTCACGCACGAGAAAGGGAGAAAAAAAATACACACACAGCGACAGCAGGAAGTGTCAGGTAGGTGCACTTAACCTGATAGCTAGGTGTATTGCCTAATCAACCGTTCGGATTCTGAGAAAGCCCCGCCTCAATTAGGACCGGACCAATCATCGGGTTAACAAACCGGGTCTATGCAAAATGTTCTATAGACGCAGGTGCATCCAGTTCACCCCACGTCAAATGTGAAACAGCAGACATTTAACGCGTAGGGCTGCAAGTCTATTTGTTCATCATATTTTGAGGTTCTCTCTATGAAAAGTGGAAGTACTTTATGTGGAATAGCCAGAATTAAATATATATATATATATATATATATATATGTATAAAAAATTATATATATATATATATATATATTGGACTAGACCTACTTTGGCACATTTATTAAGACAAATTGCTCTACCTGATAATGACTTATGTTGCCCCCTGCAGCCGTACGGCCTGTCGATTAGAGAGACCGTCTTGTAACTACGCCACAAATTCCTGCAATGTGTCCATCCCTGTCAAAATTACCCTTGAGCAAGGCACTGAACCCCTACTTGCTCAGAGGGATATGCCAATTAATAAATTACTTGCGCTCGAGATGAAATTAGCTAAATATCAGCTACCTATTGATTTTCAGGACCTAAATTTGATTACATCCTGGGGGGTCAAAAGCAGTCACCCCAATGTTTTCTCTACAGGGCAACGTCCTCGGAATACTACCCAATTTAAGACTGAGCAATTAAAAATCATAAAGACCAACATCTTATATCAGGGTGTGGAGAAATTCGAGAGCTAAAGAATGTGAAATGTTATGCATCAAGTTTAGTGCAACAGCGTATAGTTAATCCTAGAAATGCACTTCTACAATAGAAACGTTGTGGATCTAAGTGGCATCATTTCCTAATGCTGCTCTGCCATCTGCTGGTCAAATAGGTCAAACTGAGGAACAAATTTAAAAAACAAAAACTGTCCATAGGTAATTAGTTTACAGGTGCTACCATCATCCAACTACAGTATTACTGCTAGTACATTTTCACCATTTCATTATTGCTTAAAATAGCTTGAATATAGCTTATTTCTTCAGACGATTTTCACCAAATTTGACCTGACAAATGGTAATTTACATTAAAAGCAGGCAAATGTTTTACTTTATTAATAGTCAATAGTAGGGATGCACCTGTAACTGTTTTTCACTGCCAATAACAATTCAGTCTTAAACTTCACTTTAATTTTACTTTTACTGAAAAATATAGACAGACTGAAAAGTATAGACATAGATAAAAAATATTTGAGATATAATCCAATTTTATCCAGTAGAGAGATCAAACACTTTTATGTGTGAAAAACACAGAAAATTAAATAATCTTGCTTTGTTTTCAGACATATTATTTATTGTTCTTGGTATCGCACTTCAGTATTGGGGAAATTCTCAAATACTGATGCCTGTTTATACATGGTATCAAGTCAAAGTAGGTGAAACGCACACCTGTAGTGATGAGGTGCCAGCCAACGAAAACAAGCATAGATCAACCCTGATTAAGGCAGCTTAGCTGTTGAAACATTGGTTGTTTTTAATGTCTCTGTTTTTACTGGCTACTTCTATGTTTATGCCTCAACCCAGCTAAATCAGAATCAGTATGTCCCTACCAAATAGTTACTACTATGTTACTACTAGCCTACTATGTTAATACAAAACATCCACCTTTTAGAACAGTGAACTAATTCTTATATGTTTTAAGTCATCATTTTCAGAGAATACAAACAAAAACAGACATCAATGGAATATTTCACAGAGTAAACATTTATTGCTGAACACACCTTCTTTTGTACAAAACATTCACAAGTTCTTCTATAAGAAGAAAATAACCCAAATGATGAGAGTGTGAGGAGTAGTCAGGAGACGGTCTGAGTGAGATAAAAAGATATGCTAGTTTTTGTGAGGTAGTTGTCATTCATGTGAGGACAAAGAAGGGATATATTCCCCCAAAAGCAGACCCGGGTCATGTTCAACTTCATCACTGCACAAAAGGACAGCTCAAAAAGACAAGACTTCTTCTCAAGAATACAGTAATTCATTTTACCCATAATTCTGAGTGTAATCAAAAACAGCAGTGAATGACATGTTTCTTATTCGCATCCATTGAAGATACAGGCTTCCCAAATTCTGTTGTATGTACTACATACATTAAGTATGTACATCATACTGTTGGAGCGTACTGTTCAGTACATGGAGTGCAGTATGTGCGACATACTACATACAACATACTTGGAGGACTTGCACACCCATGTGGAAGTGGCTCTTTGTAATACCAGTAAGTTGTTGTTTTTTATGTTTGTTTGGGAAATGTTCGCTGACCCGGCACTGGAGATAACACAAGAAATGACCTGGTGCAAGAAATGTGGGATTGAAACGATCATCTAGCAATCATCCGCTCCATACTTCAAATGTTGGTGCTTTTGGTATGCATACAAATCTCTATCGCATACAGTTTTTGCATACTAACCGATCACATACTGAAAATTGCATACAATATAGTATGTAGCAAGGAGAATTCGGAAGCAGCCAAAGTCCTTTGTATAACCCTCTGAGAAACACACATGAAGGCATTTCACCAAAGGTCAGCACAGGGTCAGCCATTTGCAGTGCCCCTGGAGTAGGAAGGCGTTCAGTGCCTTGCTCAAGAATACTTAGAGAGGGATGGACCCATTGGTAGTTGTAGGGATTGAACCTGTGACCACTCTACCCACCAGATGGACCATTGAAAGGAAGCCTGTCTTTGAGCCATCCTTTTACGCAGATGATCCTCTGTTTGTTGAGACGGGACATTCCATTGGTTATGTACGAGGAAAACTAATTTGCTAAAAATGTCAAAAATAGCTTTATATGTCAATTCCCAGTTTTGTTTGTCAAAAAGTATTTCCATATTTCCACTCATACTAGGCCAAATTGACAATCACTAAAGTAGCCTGAAGGAAATTGCAATTAAATGCTTGCTGTTAATTCTTTTACAGGCCTACAATTTTGGTTTCAGTTATAATCCTTTTTAAATTGACTAGTAATAACAGTGTATGATCAGAACTATATATCTGTCTTAACACATGCAAAGAAAAGAATCCTTTTCCTACACTATAGATAGAGATTTTCTCCAGGGTAATATGTTCTATGCTGTGTTGAAGATCATACAGACAGAAACTTATTTTCATCTTAAGTCAAAAGTTGGCCTTAGCATGAATAAGAAATAACTAGTGCTAGGCTATGATTGTCCTTGTTTTGACACTTACAAAAGCACAACTTTGTTGCAGTAGTTAAGTACGTATTCCATACGTTACATAGTACAATCACATGTTCCTGTTCTAAGCTTGTATCTCTACTCACAGTTATTGTGAAAATGTATTCTATTAAAAACATTTCACTGGAAGGTTACCTAATCAATGCTAATTAAAAATCCAAGAAAATATATATCTCACAAGGGCTATTACTTCCAACACTAGCTTACAACTGACACTTTTGTTTTTCTTTCCTCATAGGAGGAAAATAATTATATTGTCTTGGGGCTAACTTCAGCCTTTCAGTGCCACAATTCTGAATAGTGGCATTCTTTCAAAACATTTTAGGGATGGGCATTACACTTTTTTTTTTATAAATCGAGTGCTGACATGAATTTCAGAATTGAGTACTCAAATGTAACCTAAACAGACAATAGGCCTGTGCAATTATCATAATCAGTAATTTAGGTATAGTTATGAATTTTGATTGTTTGTCACATTAGCAATAAAAAGGGGATTATTTGGGATTATTTTACTCATACATGAAGTCAGAGATGTTTGATCATTAGAAGCAACCAAATGTGGTTCGTAGGCCTTCAACCCACCAGGTTGCATGGGTACCTCTGTGCCACTGTTCGCTTGAACACAGCTGCTTTGAAGATAAGGAGGTGGCAAAATACAGACATGTTTGAATACAGAGAATTGTGAATGCACACTAACGTGATCTCAGTACTTGTGCACATCTTCATTCATCTCTACCAATTGTCATCTGACATTTCTAGTGTCCACTCATTAGTTTTGTCATAGTTCTGAGAGTGTAGGGGCCACTGCCCATCTTTGCTCGCACAGACGTTCCAGTGCGTGCAAGGACGGTATCAGCTTGCAGAGGGGCAAATTGTAAAGCTCCGGCTACCTATTTAGTTAATGCACTTAAACTTGCAATGTAAACGAGTCGGCTACACGTGGTCACCACAGTTCATACTTGCACTCTGGAATACATCATTTATTGTTATAAATAAATAAAAAATAAAAAATAGAATTATGCTGTCAAAGCTCAATTCCATTGGCCCTTTCGAGTACTCAAGTAATCATGCCCATGCCTAAAACGTGCATTAAATCATTAGAAAGACACCTTGTGACCTGTACAAATGATGCTCAAGCAAAGGCTATGTTTAGGATAGTATGGAAGCATATTGCACCCTTTGGGCGGGGGGGGGGGGGGG
>OMKL01008154.1:26652-47071 GCA_900302295.1 Parasudis fraserbrunneri
TTTGACAATTAAGAAAGGGTGACGCAGGAGCCCCGCTTGGTATTGCACTTTTTTCTTTTTCTTTTTTTTTGGTTTGGTGTGTGGATTGGAGTTGAGTGGGGTTAGAGGAGGGGTTGCTATTGCTGACCACACCTCAGGCTCTGTCAAGAGAGGTCTGGAGAAATTCACACTATACAAGCACAATAAGCTAATTTGACCCTTGACCACACAGGATAAAATAGACATGGAAAAAAAGAAAAGAAAAAAAAGAAGGCAAGGAAGAGGACATTTTAGGTGTTTTTGAAAATATTGCCACCTTGTGGCCAATGTGCTCAAAACTTTGCCAGCCTCCTTCGTGTTATAGGGTAAATGCATTTAATAAGTTTGGTCCAAATCGGACAAAATCATTCATGAGTAACACATCACTTCCTGTTAATGGCACATTTTTTCTGGTCAATTGGATCTGGTGGTCATATAGTCATAAAGTGACTTAAAGAGTAATGTATTAAAACATGTTGGTCCCTTGATGACACACAGCAAGTTTCATCAGAATTGGGTTCATGAGTTCAAATGAAAAATATGATTTTCAAAAAAGCCAACCCTATAGCAAATATGTTGTCCATGAGGAGACGCATCTCTGGGTGCAAGTTTCATAACTATAAAACAGATACGCAAGGGGATACACTCATTTGAAAATTGAGTTTAGTGTCCTTTACCAAATTTACTTTGAGTTAATGTGTGAATGGTTCACATAAGGGCAGAAATCTAAGATTTGGCTTGCGTAATCTACATATTATGTACAATTTTGTAACTTTGTTTCTATGAAGATTTATAGGCAAAAACTGGATGTGAAAATATGCTCTATTTCCAAATGACTAGGCTACAATGTGTAAATGACAGGAGAAGTAAAAGTTCAGTAAAAGATTCGGGTATAATATTTGAGACTATCGATGAGCACTCCGCATGAAGTCATTTTTTTTTTTTTTTTTTTTTAAAGATAGAACATTGATTAAGCAAGATTTTACAGAAAATGTGTACAGTGCCATTTACAGTAATATGTTTTCATGCTCAGTGGACAAAGTTTTTGTCAAAATTAAGATTTGTATAATACTTTTGATTGTGATTGTCAAAACAATACTGTGAACCAATTTTTGTGACATTTGACCAAAATCTGTAGGACTAGTAGGGTTGAATTAGTTTCACCATTTTTGAAAAATCTTCTGTGCTAAACTCCCAACTCACATATCAGACCAAAACAAAGTGCAATACCAAGTTTGGTTCTTTAGTCTAGAGGTTGCTGTAGGTCAGAGGGAAAGCACACTCGCCACCAGCACCGAGCATCTGGGCTCTTCCTCACTATCGTCCAAGATTTCTCCATCATTTTCTCATTACAAAAACTTTATCTAAAAATTGTGAGATGTATTTCTCATATTAATGAGATTAATATAATTATGAGATATTTTTCTGATAATTCTGAGAAAAGATGCCATAACTTTAGAAAATATCTCGTACTTATGAGAAAACAGCAATAAATTCAATATGCTTCCGTACAATATTGCTACTAAAAATCTATACTAAAAATCAATGTCTGACTTGCTGAATTTCCAAAAACAGTTTTGATGAAACAATAGTACTCTTCTGATAAAATAATAATATCCGACACTGAACATTAATTTGTCTCTTTAGCAAAATTTACACTTTAGCTTGGCCATCTATTGTATACAGTTTTGATTGGTTTTGTGGTATTGGTTTGGTAATGTGGCCTACAATTCAGATCTGGACAATGTTTACTTTTAACCTCTTTGATACATGCAACAACAATCTGTGATGTACTAGGTAAGTATTTCTCTACTTAAGGTATAGGAAACCCTATTTTGCCTGGGCCTGACTGAAATATACATTAAATGTTTTTTTTCTTTTTAAAAACCTAGCTGTAAAATGGCCTACCTGACCTACAAAGGCCATCAAGACTTGGTAGGCATTAAAATGAGAGGTAGGCTATACATTATCCTTGCACCATTTCATTATTCTGTCTTATGAAACAATGTAAGAAACTAAAGCTAATGTGGGGCTTGCAAGCAAAGGCGATACACCATAAACTCAAGTGCCTTTAGAAGTAGGGCTGTCCTCTATTAGTCAATTAGTGGACAAATCATTAGTTACTTAGTCATGGAAAATGATAAGCACATTTCTGGCATCACAATACTTCTCAAAAATATGCTTTGGTCTTTGATAAGCACTAGATTGAAAATAGTTCTTTGTACATGACGCCATTAATTTCCAGAAGGACGATAATGTGTCAGATTTGATTAGTCGACATCATCGAAATCCTATGACTGCTAGTCAACTATTAATCTCTTTAGCCAAGGACAGCCCTAAAGGCAAGTGCTGATACCACTGAGAGGTATGACAAACATGAGACAAACGGGCTACAACTGAATGCCCATTATAAAAAAGTACTAAGTACTAATTTAAATTAAATTGAAATTACTTGCGCAATACAGTACATTGCTACACTTCAGCTAACACTATTCACCACCATTTAATATCAGTTTCTATCACTGTTTCTAATGAATGCTGTCATTTACATAATATGCTCCCAAAACCATGAATAAATAAAGACATATTTATACACAGCATAATATGGGCAATTCTGACATAAAGATCTTCTTGATGATGCACATAAGAGGCAATAATAAGAAAAAAAAGATGAAAATCTAGACTTTAGAGAAAATGTGATAATGGCACTAACCTTTGAATTTCTATTCAAAAGTCCTGAGAAAGGGGATACATTACTGAATAACTCCTCTTCCTGCACTTAACAAAAGGCATGATTAAGAACCATCAGATATAATGGCTTTTGCCATTGTGCTTTTTGTTGAGTCTGTGTCAACACTGAGGTAAAAAGGGCCCCCTGCTGGGTTGTGTACTGTAAATAGAACTGCTGCTTCAAAGCCACTGCATGCAATCCATGTTTCTAATGTTTTGTGACTTTAAGAAGTTAAATCATCGACAGCTCTGGCTGTACTGCAAAGATAGCTTCCAGTAGTTGTGGTCTCCAACCTCAACCTCAGTCTGTCTGGATAGGCTTCCCACCACCGCTACTGATCTGAGACTGGTGATCTAAACAAAAGTACTCAGGCTTAATCCATGTTGGGCAGGTTATATGCAGCCTGCCAAATTAAGTGATCTCAGAGGAGTTGCAAGCATGATCTGCAAAACATTTTACTTATCCAACCATGTGCTTCCAAATCTTGTCCCCGGATTGGCAAATTGACCAAACTCATTCACTAAAACCAATCTAGCATTGGGGAATTCCGAACAAGTCTGAGCAGTGGCCTACTCGCTGCCATCTTGCCTGGCCTGGTGGGACTTGTTGCAGGAGGACATGTGCCGGTTGAAGCTGTCCCTCCACATGAACTTCTTGGAACAGAGGCTGCACTCGTAGGGCTTGATGCCTGTGTGTATCTTCATGTGGCCCACCAGGTGGTGCTTCATCTTGAAACTCTTGCCGCAGACAGCACAGCCAAAAGGCCGCAAGCCCAGGTGCATGCTCATGTGGCGGTCTCGCTGGCTCTTGTGGGTGAAATTCTTGCCACACTGGCAGGGGTAAAGCTTGTAAACCATGGAGGCAAAGCCAGAGTGGGAGGTCTCTTCTTGGTGGCCACTTGGGGTCTGCCCTTCGGTTTGCTCACCTTCCCTACCTGCACCTATCGTCCCTTCAAGAAGGTCCTCCTTCAGGTCTAGGATGTTCCCATCGCACTTGTCAGTGGAAAAGCCCTCCATGCTGGTACCGTAGAAGTCCAAGGGGTCTTCATAAGGTCGTTCGTCATCTAGACTCTCCTCTAATTGAGCAACAAGCTTCTCATCTATGCTGTCTGCCAAAGAGCTCCTACTGGTGGTGGCTTGGGAATGGGATAGGTTCACCTGCCCTGGGTCTGTGCCATTCTCACAAAACAGGCCACTGCAATCATCCCTTTCAGGCCGCTCTGCTTTAACATGAACCCACTTCCTGTGGCCCATGATGCTGGGTGGGACATAGGCAGGTCTGGTGTACTGGTATTCCCCGTTGCCTTCCTCATCATCGTTCGGACTGGTGACCTCACTGCCAGAGCACTCGGGCTCAGCTGGAGGGGAGCAGCTGCCACTGGGCTGAGCATTTGGATCCAAAGCAGGGGGGGAGAAGCTGCTGTCCTCCAGAAGTTGCTCCATCTCTATCTTGGCAAAGTTGTCCACCACCCCCCCACTGCTGGAGTCAAGGCCCATGGAGCCATCTCCGGGACTGTGGTAACTGCTGTCCCCAGGGGAAGGTTTGTCCCTAACCCTTGCACTGCATGTCGCAGTCCCGGGTCCCCCTGTGGACTTTTGTGCTGATGTGCTAGTAGAGCCACCTACCTCCAGGAGCTCTGTACATTTGTCCACCACGTGCCACATCTGAAGGAAGCTAGCTGCAGTGAGGAAAGCTACAACCTCACCAGCCGGTAAGAGGAGTGTGCCAGTGTAGCAGGAGTGGAGGAGGCGCTCAAATACACAGGGGTGCATGACATCTGGCAGGATGACACGAGCACTGTTTTTTAGGAGTACCTGGTCACAGAAGTAGGGCGAACTGGCAGCAAGTACCGCCCGGTGAGCCCGGTACTGGTGACCCTGGATAACCACGATGATGTCACAGAGTTGACCCCTCTGTCGCTGCTGGTTCAGCTTCTGCAGGAGGGAGCAGGAGAAGTTTGGGAACTCAACGCAGAGCGCGTCGCCCTCGGAATCCATGGTTGTTCCTTTTCTAAATCTGCAAAAGTCAACAGATCATTAAAGAACTGTAGTTTGAAAAATATGCACATGTCAAATGGATGCCCTATAAATAGGGTTGGGTATCATTTTAATTATTTTGATTCCGGTGCCAAAGCTGATCATTTAAATGAAATGATGCCTAAACATATTTTTCCTAAACAGTGCCAGCTTTTCTTTTCTTTTTAAGGTGACATATTTTGTATCTTTTCAACTATTTTATACAAGGTCCTTGAATCTGTGGAACACCTTGGTTACGTTTTTTGCAAAGAAACTAGTCTAAAACTAAGTATATCCCAGATCAAGTGTCAGGGATATTATGGTTTTACCGGCACCGCATAGTTTTCGTGTGAACACAATAACTCAAATAGGTTTCATTCTTATCTTTTCAAATTAACGGTGCGCATCTATGATGTGCCCTATTGATTTTGGTGACCCAATGACCTTTCCTCTAGCACCACCATCAGTCCAAACTTTACATTTTTGAATTGGTGTATCTCAAGTGCCTTTCATTGTAATATTTTCTAATTTGCTGTGCATATTCATGACCCCTAGATGAAGAAACCTAATGATTTTGGTGACCCTATGACCTTTCCTCTAGCGCCACCATCAGGCCGAACTTTAACTTTTCTTGATTTATTGGAAAAACACTTTTTTCCCCTACTCCCCCTAGCCTGTTCACCTGATTTTTACCAAACGTGCTGTGTGAAATTCTCAAATGTTTCATTTAGATAAGTGCTAGGCCAAACCATATGACCACCAGATCTAATCAAATTTAAACAGGTACACAAATACCTCGCGTGCATAACTCAGGTGACAGTAGCCTAGCCAGTGGCACATAATTAATCACTGACAGTGAATTGGAAAATGTATAGTAATTTCATATTTTTCATTTGTGCAAGCCAAAATGTGGATCACAAGATGTGTGTTAATTTTGTGCACATGTTTGTTAGGATTCAAAATGATGTCCAATAAAAGGCACACCTACTTAATCACATGGCTATGTTTAGCAAGTTTGGTTTGTTTGTCAATTGACAATGTGAAAAATAACCAAACCAATACAAACAACCTCCCTTTTGATTTAGGCCATTTCCAACTAATTTAGGTGTGAAAGCACCCTTATTCATTTCATCTTCTAAAGTTTAGCCATGGAAACAAAAAAATGAGATCGGAGGACATATTTCTTCTTTTTCACGCGCTGTGTCTGGAAAGTCCACAGCGCCTACGCAATCAGACAGAAGCTACTAACCATACCACCCACACTCTATGTTTTTAGAACTTAACGTTCCATAGGTTCACCAAGTAGGTCAGAAATCAGCTCCTACTGTGCAGTAGGGAGGTTCTGTTTTTGTCTCACTGCATGTCATGGAAATAAAATAACACTGCATGTTATTAGTGTCAACAGTAGCAATATGCAGCATCTAACTTGGTTGGACATTACATCATTTGTGATGAACAGACAAAAGTAAACAGTTAATCTACTTACACTTGAAAGGCACATTGTCGGCATGGGGGTTTAAAATTAGCCACTTCCATCATTGTTTTGGTTGTAAAGTGAAGTCAGTGAAGACAGTAGACATCTGGCTATTTTAAGGGTACTGAAGGGGTATCCAAAAAAATGCCTACTCAACCATCATAAAGTTAATCTAAGACTACTGAACCGCCATACTGAAAAGACCATACTTCAGGGGTTTTAAGACACAGCCATGGGCTATCCCTGGATCATAATCATTTCAGTGCTGCAGTGATTCAGTCCGGATAGTACCGACCATGTTGGAACCGGTGCCACTACGTGCTCTGTAGACAACCCTAAATATTAAACGGGTTTACAGCACATTTGCAGTGGAAGGTGGTATAGGTCCTTGAAGAACAACAGCTCCACTGACCATGTCACATTTGTGCAGCGAAGCGGAACTTTTTACCTGCATCATCAACCGCGATCTGTTTCTTTACCGTGACAACAGAAAAGGTATTGTGCAAAAGGGGAGCGCCTACACACTGTTGCATATGAAAATACACCACTTTCTTAATAATATGCCCTGAATTGAGACTCTGTGGAGCCTACCGCGGATGCTGAAAATATCACGTGATTGCTGAAGGAGGGAGGAGGGGTTGGATGTGGAAATACACGTTTCACTGTAAATACAGTGGATGCCCCATCAAAAAAGTATAGCCTAAATGCACAGGCACTATGACTGTGATGTCCACATCACAAACACCACATCACAACACAAACAAGCTTGGTTTTAGTCGACCAAGACTCTATTAGTCGATTAGTCATTTTCTATGCTTTGTTCCACGCTCAATGAGTTAGGCCAGAGGTGGGCAACCATGTGTTTTCGATCTACCAGTCGATCGCAAGGGGCCTCTGAGTTGATCGCAAGACGAGTTGGACAACACAGACAAAGACATCCATCATTTTGTCAGTCATCCAATCACACTCGCTTGCTGGCTTAAACTTGAATTAACCCGCCTGCTTTTTTCACTGGCTTTCACTGGGTACCCCTTTTCGCATTCACATGCTTAGGATTGTGTCATAAACAGCCTTGGGACTAGTATGCAGGTACCAATCAGGTGTGTAGGCTACCCTCTTACAAAATGATCATACTGTTAAATAATTAAGGATGTGTAGGCTATAGGACAAGACACCTAGAGACAGCAATCTACCATTCTACTCAGAATGAGAAGAGGATTCTTTTTTCGTCATATTGAACATTAAGGTGCCTCATAGCTCTGCTGTGCGTATATGTGAGCGTATATCTTGTTGGCTGTTGCGCAACTGCGTGTGGGGGCATTTTAAATGGTCTCTTCCTTCAAGTCAGAAGGAATATCCATGGCTTGACAATGTGACAGATAATTTGTTGGCATAAAATTTGAATAGTAAAGCGTGTCACAAGGTTTTTTATGTCTCCCATGGAGGAGTGTGTGACATGAAAAAACACAACACCCTTCTGGTGAAAATTATGCTAGCACTCATCCTCTTATCAGACATCACCTGGATGGGCATGTCATGAGACTGGACTTGTCTGTCAAATGTTTTTATTCTATGTTTGGAAGGTGTGTATGTTAGGTGTGCTCTTATTTTGCCATTGTTTGACATTTTTGTCTAGATTCAAGTGCTTGGACTCATTTTTGCTTCTAATATAAGATAGAGCACAATATTTTGTGTTGTACAATGCATGACTTCTTAAATGTCAAATAAACATCTTGATCACTGAGAATTTCCTTAACCTTGAATTTTAAAACTAAGTAGCCACAATTTGATTTGTAGAATATTTTGCAATGGGCTAATACACAGGGGTCTAATAAGTAAGTGGTGCAAGTGCCATCAGTAATTTAAAGGTCTCATATATTTTTTTTATTGTTTCATAATATCTATAATATTTATAATAGTATAATAGGAATAATGCGGGGAGATCTGCTTTCATCAGTCTGTGTTTGCCCCACCCCCTACACTTAAGCCCCGCCTAATGTGTGGGAGACAACAGAAGAAATGGCTGCCATCGGGTGGAGATTTGCACTCTACTGAGCACACCTATCTAGTTTCACATTGAAGTGCCTCTCTAGCTTCTTCCACAGATGATGCCGCACATGAGTATTCCTAAGATTGCTAAGAGCCAGGGGCATTGCCAACAAACAATGTGAGCAATGTTTTTCAAATTAATTGAATACTGAAATAAAACATTTTGTTTTGTTTTTTGAGGACATAACATATGCCAGAGGCATCCTTAATTCAACCCAATTACATTTTTGGCGTACCTTTTACCAAAAGGTGCTTCTGCTGACAGCACAATACCTAGTTCAGGCATGCTTATTAAACAGAAACATATGTTTCTACTGTTTGATTGATTAATTTAATATAGCTGAATGAATAAAAAGGTTTATTAGCAACAATTATTAATTATTGTTTATACTGTGTAACCTATTAGCCCATGCCAGACTTTTTCCATACTTTATTTTATATCTATTCCTCACATTGGTATAAATTATCAAGTGGTTTCGCTAAGTAGCACATACAAGAAAATCTCTCTGTCTGTCAGTATGTCTGTCTGCCTGTCTGTCAAATAATCAATCTAAAGAACTGTTTCAAGACATAAATACATTAACCGTCTCCTGAAACTTTTCAAAGCCAACTTCCTCTCTACTAACATTACTGACTGTGTTTTATCTGCCTCTCACAAGCTGCTCCCATTGTTTTGCACAGTTTTTCAGCCTTGCAATTGAAAAATAATAGCTTTCCCTGAGTAAAGCTGGCAAGCCTGACTTACAGAGGTCTAATGCAGAATAAATGCTACTTCCACTGACACACACTGGCAGAAGAAAACCAACCCCTCATTGACGGAGAGGCTCCAAACTCTCTCTCTCTGTATCTCCTCTCTCTCGCTCTCTCTCTCGCTCTCTCTCTCGCTCTCTCTCTCTCTGTCACAAACACACATACACAGAAGGTGCCAGGGGCCGTCCCTTAATCTCAGAGTATTCTTGGGCTGTGTTCACTAATGAAACAGTGAACTGGATGGTCACTTTGGGGGAATATATCACATTATGCGGTAGAATGTGTCATCACCTATAGAAAAATATTATGACTCACTGAGCAGCAGCAGCCGTTGTCTCATGATCTCTGGAAATGGATGTCTTGCCTAAAGTTGATGAGTAATACCCTCTCTAATATCACATTTCACATTGCTCGTTATTCTCCTGACAGGTGATTTTGCTGTGTATAATTCCCCCTGACACGTAATTCTATGCATGGCAACCACAGTATATAAGGATAGTATACAATGTTTCTTCAAAGGAATTTTAACAAATATTATTTCTGTCTTTGTTGAGGACCTTTACTACCAATTGTGTGGAATGGAGGCACAATAATGTTTGACAAAGTTAACAAGGAAGCACTTGATAAAGTAGCAAGTAGTGCAAGCCTGAAAGCTTTCTGGAGTGTTTTACTGCTGGGCTATAGCTCCAACCTAAAGACGTTGTTGAATTCAAATCTGCCACCACAAGACACAAGTGTGCTCTGAGCAACACATGTAATTCCTTGTAACATGCTGACTGACCTTGCAGTACCGTAATATTGATCAAGAACACTGTGAGATAAAAATACAGCTTGTTGCAAATGTTGCGTTTCAACACTTCTGGCATTTTGTTTTGTTGAGTTTTGTATTTTTATATATATATGTATATATTTCTTTTTTTTCTAAGTTCCTTATTTTGGAACTTAAAGTAACTTAAAGCTTAATCAGTAGTAGCCTAGTTATTCTCATAATGATTAGAATATTAATTTATCAAAATTCCAGGCACACTGATATAATCATACACCTAAAATAATTGTGAAACTAGAGGAAGGCACTCAATGGAGTGCATGTCTCCGCCTGCAGACAGGTTATATGGAGACAAATCTTCAGACACAATGTCCATATAAGGAGATAACATTAACTGCTGTGTTTGCTGCATGGTGGTAGAAGATGGTGGTAGGCAGTTGTATGGAGCTGAACACAATTAAAACAATGCAGATTGTCTCAAATGTCATGATTATATTGTAATTACAGATATTTCCCCTATATGGTACACTGACAAATGATTAAATCTGGCAGGCAGCAATGACATCACTCATCAAACATATGTAGGCCTATTTATATGAATCAGTACAAGAGCTGGCAAGATAAATGTGCAACACATAATTTGTAAGATTAAATAAGAACAGCAAAAATAATAAGGACAATAATGATAAGCCCATATATGTTATGATTTGGGGATGATATCAATACCTATGACTGATGCAATAAGAAAACTGTCTTGTTGATGTGCAATCAGAGATTGCAGAAACATAGATGAGAGAACAATGCAATGTCAAGAATAGCACAAGCAGCACTTTTGTGGAAGTAATAGACATCAGCTTAACAAGTGCAGTACACTCAATATTTGTCTCTTATCTGGATCATATCACCAGCGCTTGGAATAATCATAATCCCGAAGTGACAGACTGAGAGGAGGGGTGTGAACTCATTACAAAATAGACTAGGCAAGCAGACACAGCCCTAATCTTTGATGGCTTTAGGGTAGAATTGAACTTGCAGAATTAGCGGACTGAAGAAACTGAAAAATCACTATTAATGTAGCTGTATCATCAATGTCACAACTTGAGTGAGTGAGTGAGGGAGTGAGGGAGGGAGAGAGAGAGGGAATTACGTTATCGAGGAGCGGTCAACTATATTGTTTGCTGCTAACTTTTGCAGTAAACACTGTTTACTTTATACAGTATGTTACCTCTTGAACATTTTTTAACCAAACGGTTGATTTTGCTCAGTTTGAAGTAATATTTTATATAGTTTCATTACCGTGACAATTTTACCAAGTTTACACAATGACCACAGCCCCCTCGGCAAAAAAACCTTGCGCCAGACAGAGGCTGTGAGCAGCGAATCTGCAGTATGCTATCACCCTCTTGTGTTCAAAAGGTGTAACCATTATATCTTAACCCAAGAAGATTATCTGAGGTCCACACAGACAGACAGAACCACACAAACGTGCACGCACGCACATGTGTGACTGATTACATTACAACACAGAGGACATAATATCATGAAACTGGAGCAACTACCTGCTGTCTGGGAAAACAATTACCATGCACATGCCATGTAAGCTATAGTAAAGTTAGCTAGCTAGCATTATAACTTTGTAAGCTGTAAAAACATAGACTTGTAAAAAATATAAACCCCATTATCTCAACTTGCTTCTGTGGTCCAGGCAGGCTCCCACCCAGCAAGGAGCCTTGGTTAGTTTAGGCACTTTATCTTCCTCCATGCTGTGCATTTAGGATGTGGAACGTCTGGCCTCTCATTCATTTTCCCTTACTTCTTTTGATCTTCTCTCTTGGTAACACAAAAAGTTGCCAATTACTCTAATACAGAGTGGAGAATCGAGTGGGTCTGATAGCTGATACGTAAGTCTTGGAATCAAGATACTTATCATTAGAGCAAGCTAGATCCCTGGTATGCACTCCAAATCAGAGCATAATGATTGATTGGTTTGCAGATACTTCACTCAAACTGTAAACTTTCATGCAACTTCCCTCAGCAAAAATGCTCTTATCTACTCATTAGTGTGAATAACCCCTAATTGTTACCCTAGTGGGCTAGTCTTCCCTCCCATGCTACTACTTGTAGTGTGTCAGTCTAGCACACTAGAATTTCAGCTGCCATTTGACCCAATGAGTATGCGCTCTAAATCTGAGCATAGCAATTGATTGGTTTGCAGATACATCACTCAAACTGTCCACTCATTGAATGGAGGTCAGGACCCACATGACAAATACATGCAAGCACTTTCATCCACAGTTGAAAATAAAAAGTTTGAAATTACTTCTATAGCAAAATCCCATTCAGCTGAAACTGCTCTGGGTCCACTTCCTTATTTTCACTAATGCAGTCCATTGCAATCAGAAAAAATATTGGTTGGTTACATTAATGAAATGTATCCTGCAGAAATCCAAGAATTGCATCAGACTCAGGGTTATTATAGTTTTGTAGCCTATTTTTCATTTTGTTTTTATTTGTAACTCTGAATTCTGACTTAATCCACTGCTAATTTTTTTTCTAACATGCATCTTAAAAAACAAAAAAACAAGTAAATATTTATACCAATATGTATTAAAGTCATAATGCAAAAGATTATTTATTTTGAATACAAATTCAATGTGTTAAGTTTCATTCAGATAGGATGAAAGGAAATTGTTTTTCCTATTCAGTGGTATCGCCCCTTAAGCCAATGTGGTCCAATGTATTGCTTCACAGAACAAACAAAAAGCACTGAGATGCTCTGACGTTCTGTTGTGATAGCCTGGATACAATGTGACATTACAACTGGGCTGGTTAGCTAATGTCACCTAACTTGATGCAAAGATCCTTCATGTAGTCTGGTATTCTTGACAAACTCTATTCTAGCGTTGTCACACAGGCAAAGTCACTTTGCCCTGAAATATGATCTATAGGCAGATTGACATAGACCAGTTTCCCAGACAGCCCCATGCATTGCTCAATGAACTAAATTTTTAAAATGTCAATTAGGCTACTTGAAATGCAAAATGCCGTAGGCACCCTTACAAAAAAAAGTACCATGGTATTTGCATCATTTTTTGGTTACTACCATGATGGTAGTAATTTAGTCAGTGATTACAATTACTAAAATTACAGGAGAACAGCCAGCATACGAGTCATTGCAAATGCAGGCAGGCATACTTGTTCGTTCTCGTTAGTGTGAGCTGGTTCTTCACATGTAGTCATCCCATGCAGTCATGATTTTCGGCTGGTTGGAGTATTTTGTCGTATTTAATGATAAACTATTTATATATAAACTATAAAAGTTTGAGAATTTGTTAGTGAGTGATTACAGTTCCTTGTGAGGAATATTATTATGTAAAATTACTGAAACAAATTGGTTGAAGGTTCAATTCAGTCATGTTTGTGAGTCGAATCATGTCCCTCACTTAAAAGAGTTGTTTGTTTTGAATGATTCGTTCACAAATCGCACATCACTATGCTGGCATGTCAGATCCGTTGAGATGCTACATAATGTGAATAGGCTGTTCATTTCCAACCACGACCCATATTTGTGACCATTTCCCTTTTAACTTGATAAGGCTGTTTTACTCTGCATGGAAAATTACTACTCCTACTGCTGTCATGCATGACTACATGTGAATCTTGGTTTTGGTCAACATTTAGAATTGAATAGAAATGTAGTAACATACTCAGCTTTAGTTTTCACTGTATTAATATGAAACTGTCAGGTGTTACTTATTGGGCCAGTTGGGGTCTCTCTGTGGAGACAGGATTGAGATCTCAGATGGGTCTCTATGGACACACATATGCTCTGTGTATAGGAACGGGTGGCATTAATCCTACACGGCTCTGGTTTGGCAAATCTCCAAGACATTTGCAGAGACATTTCTATATGAGATGGGCTGGATACTGTAAGTAGCCTTAGGCTCTTGTCACCAGGGTAAGTGTGAGTGATATATAAGTAATGACCACTGAAACACACCTCTTTGGTGGATCTCCTTCACCTTTTATATTGAGAAATAAATAAAGGTGTCCATAGTGTATCTTACTATCAATAACAGTTGAATGAGAGAGTGCTTTATTGATTCAATTTAAGAAAAAAAAAGAAAAAAAGAAAAACAGCTTAAAACTGAGTGCTGAGCACTAAGAGCCAGTAGCCCACTTCACATTCCCTCCTTCTCTCAATTGTCATATACTGCATTGCATTGCACTACAGCATGACAACTTGTAACTGGTCAGATCAGATCAGATTAGATCAGGGATCTTGTTACATGATCTGAGGAACTGCTGCATGATTTGCCAAACAATTTGACCAAATTGAAAATTGATTTGTAAAACAAAAATCAAAACTGTCTCAGATAGTACAGTGAGATAATGTTACAGTGAGCATAGATTTCTGTTTATTGCTCTGTTGGCAACATTTGTACCTGCTGAGAAGTTGTCTGTTTGTTCTGGGGGAGCAGAAAGTGGTGCTGGCCATTACCTCAAATCACAATGAAGTTCCTTGAGAGAATCAGCATAGCTGAAGATAAAGACATGTTTCACAACCTGAGCACACTTCATTCAGCAGTCCACATCAGACCAGACCACGAGCCCTCACCTCTCCTCCGAGGAAGTGCATCTCCCAACAAAGCATGTCTAATTTGAAAAAGAATGGAGAAAAAAAAAAGCTTTCAATGAGCCAGAAAATGTAATGCATCTGCCCTCCGCCACTTTGATGGGAGTCCATCAACTTCAATATTAATGTGAGGATTTATGTGGCCATTTATATATGCTGCTTCCCAGCTGAGAGAGAACTGTCCTGTTCTATTACATGGGTTAACACCTCTATAGAGATCACCTGAGACCTGCTGGACTTTTTCCCCCCCTTCCACATCCTCTTTCACATTGTCACTGCAGCGCTGAGTGCCTGTCAGGCAAGTGACAGTGAAATCGTATAAATAATACCAAGGTTGATCATTCAAGCTTGAAAATGGTTGATATGAAGTTATGGTTCGTTATTTGATTCACTTAAGGCAATTTATGTGTGAAAGACAATGGGATTGGTAATAAAGTGAAGAGCTTAAAGGGAAAAACCTCCTTGGAAAATAATTCACATAGGTTATTCCTATGCTTTTAGGTACCTCATTCAATATTTATGAACACAAGCAAGTCACTCAAAATGATAGAAACTAGGAGAGTCAATATTTTGATCGTGAAATAAATCTCAAAGCAGCTCAATTGACAATGAATGGGAGACCAACTTTGTGGACACAGTGACAGCAGCCTGCAGGGCTATGGGCACATTTACTGGTTTGTAATATTTAGCACTACAATGGCTTAAAGCTTATTTGGACGTTAAAGCTCAAATATTTATTTAGATCTTGTCAAAATGTGTTTTGACACAACAGTTATTATGGCAGTTTTAATGATTTTAGAATATGTATTATGTAGCTAATAAACTGGGAGTTTAATTATAAACAGTATCATAACAAGCTAATTATTTGAATGTATTTTTTTTATAATATATAGTATATATTATTCAGTAAATTGTTATAGTATAAATGAGGCACAGTGGCAGACGTCTCTAAAGGCAAACAGTCACCCAATGGTTAGAAGACCCCTTGATGGATGTAGTGTACTTTGAATTTGTTTTGACTTCTCATGCCATTCTAGAAGAGACATTTATTTCGTGTGAGGTCATGAATTTGCACAGCATATTTTATGACAATCTGGCCATTACCTTTCTAGATATCTTGTTCTCAGTTTGGCCTGATTGTAGCATGAGAGTAAAGGTCATGGGGTCACCACAATCAATAAATGTCGTCCTCTAGGGACAATAATGTTCACAGCAAAATGGGTCAGGAGATGCGCTCATTTGACATTTTTGGCCTGATTGTGGCGGTAAAGGAAAAGTCATGAGGTCACCAAAATCAGTGGTTTCTTTCTCTGCGGATCATGAATGTTCACAACAAATGTCATGGCAATCCAGACATTACTTGTTGAGATATGTTGCAGACAGACTGAAAATATTGGCCTGATGGTGGCGCTAAAGAAAAGGTCATGGCATCACCAAAATCAATAGTTTTCTTCTTCGTGGGATCATGAGTGTGCACAGTAAATTTCATGGCAATCTGGACATTACTTGTTGAGATATGTTGAAGACAGACTAAATATTTTGGCCTGATGGTGGCGTTAAAGGACAGGTCATGGGGTCATCAGCATCAACGGTTTTCTTCCTCTTGAATCATGAATGTGCACAGCAAATTCCTTGGCAATCCGGCCATTACTTTTTGAGACAGGAGAAAACATAATGAATGAATCAAAGATTTAAGCCTTGGTTCTCTGATTTTCAGGTTAGGGAGTATTGTCCACATTGGCTAATATTGATTGAACTCTCTAAGATCATATGGATAACATAGTCTTAGATTTAAATATAAACTACATTTACATATCCCATTACATACATTTTCAATTCAATAATTCTTCAAAATCCATGCATTTCTAAGTTAATTTACAGAGATGGAAACTTTAGAAAGGCTTAATGCTAGACCATGTTACAATTACAACACAGGATAATCTAGACCATAATAAAATATTGTTCTACATGCACAATGCCATTTTGGTCTGCATTTCAAAAGAAATTGTTTACAGGTAGCATTGTGTCTGATGTTCTCCAGCATGGTGCTTTTCTACATGGCTGTAAATTACAGGGGGGAAAAGGAAGTAAGTTATACTGGCAGCTCAAATATCCTTCAATGAGAAAAGCTGACAGTGGTTTGGAAGTTCATAAGTAGAAATGTCAAAGTGCAGTTAGGTACAGCGGGGAGCATGCAGAGGTTGAAGCTTCTTGGACAAGAGGAGCACAGCCCACTAGCGCTGGGAAATGGAGGACATCTTGCAAGGGTTATGACTTCAAACACATAACAACCCCAGCAGCTCCAGGCCAAGGGAACAGATTGCTCCAATTACAGCAAGCCTCACGCACCAGAGTCCCCCTGACACATGCACCAGTGGATTGGAGTGGACTCAGGGTAGTGGCATGTTGCTCTGGAGCACTGGGGGCCAACACATCCCCATGCCAATCTGTATTCTGTTTGAACCCACAGACATCTCCTTTTAGCCCTGCTTTCGTTTCAAATTCTGTTCAGACTGGGTGTCTTTGTCCGCCAATTCAGGTGATTGGCACCCACTCTCTGAGTCTGAATTTATAACAAAATCAATTCTCCAACAGCATCCCTGAGCACATCAATCTGAGAGAGACGATTTCTACTGCCTCATTTTCAGCTTCACAGGCACGCCATGGTTTTCGATGAATCCCCTGGTATACCCACCCATATCGGCTCTGAGAGTTGTAGCGGCCGGCTCCTTTAATTGGCAGCATCAAGTAATGCACAACATGTTAGGAATCAACAGCACTGGGAATCACCATGTTAATTGAGGGCCGCAGTTGAGCGATTGACTAATTGATCAAGGCCTTTATAGAGGTAGATAATTCATGGAGGCAACGCCAGAAGGGAGGAGTCTTGTCAGTGATGATTCATGTGTCTCTTGGAGGAGAGGTGGTCTCCCTGGGCTCTTTTGTTCAGCAAGCCTGGTGTGAAGGGGATTGTATCATCAGCACCTCCGCCCAGCCGCTCACTTCTCCCTCTAAATCAGAATTAAAAAGGTGAGCCCGGTGTTGATAGGTTGCCACAAATGATACAGTGTTGTATGTCTGTATGCTTCCCTAGATGGTAGCCGCTGCTCCCTGTTCACCACCGAGATGCAGGGAAGATGTATGGTTGTGCTTTAATGAAGGCATGAAGGGACCCTAAGCCACAGAGGAAATGTCTCTATCACACAGGTAGTGCAGTAATCATGCCCTTGTGTACTGTACTTGAGAGCAAATGAAATGTGTGACAACACTGCAAGGCCTGAAGTTGAAAGAGAGGCTGAAAAGCTCCTGTTCTGGTCGGTAGGCTTAGTCAGTCAGTTGTGCTATACTGTAAATAGTAACTAAACCATGTCTTTTTGTCATCAAAATAATGTATGTCCAGAGGGAGTTGAGTGGGGTGGGAGGGTAAGCTTGGCTTTGGGTGGGAGTAAATTGGGTGGCTGGATTGAAAGCTTGGATTAAGTAAGGATAAAGCAGTGTAGGGAGGTGACAGCCAGCCTGTAATGTCAGCAAATGTAATAGTTTATTATTTTTTGATGATGATGATGATGATGATGATCATCATCATCATCATCATCATCATCACCATCATCATCATTAATTACCACAATTCATCTGCTGTAAATGTACTGTCACTGCATCAAAAATATATGTGAACTATAAAAAAATATAGGTCCAATGTTAATTCATTGTAAGCAAAGGAATAACA
This sequence comes from Parasudis fraserbrunneri, assembly GCA_900302295.1. Lineage (NCBI taxonomy): Eukaryota > Metazoa > Chordata > Actinopteri > Aulopiformes > Chlorophthalmidae > Parasudis > Parasudis fraserbrunneri. The sequence continues at coordinate 44,819 of OMKL01008154.1, forward strand.
GTGAAAGTATCCTAACAATCCTCCTGGAAATCCTTATCGCTCCAAGCGCAGGAAAGGCCTGGCTGTGATTGTAGAGTTTAAAACCGGAAAGGTCAAAGAAATATGAATCTTTCAATACTACAGTTTTGTCAAACATGAACTTAGTTTAATTCTAGCTCTCTCAGTGGTAGTAGTCATTTCTATTTTTGTCCGTGTGAGTTCTCTCTTTGATGAAATGACATGCCAGTAGAGATGTAGTGGAGACAAGTCCCTTGTTCTCCCTTGTTCTTGTCACAGTGGTTTAAATAAAGTGGTCTGAGAAAGGTACATCAAATTTATGAGATAAAGAACTGCTCAAATAATGCTCTATTAAAAGGTTTGTTTTTTTATCCTCTTTTTTTTCTGGGAGAAAAAGGCATCGACTACATTGAATAGCTCGAGGTGTTGGCGTATGCCTTGAATTATGTTCATGAATTCACACTGGCTCTTTTCAGCTAGAATATTGTCATTAATGAATCACAGTGTGTCTATGTTGTATAAAATGTTAGCATCAACATTAGAGGGCCATATCAATAAAAGATTGGGTTTGTAGCTCTAGTCTGTCTGTGGACAAATACAAACTGGTAAATCTTGCCAAGTTTGCCTGAAGTAAGTCAGCTGCCAACTCCCTCTCATCCCACGACTAAAGGATCCAGCTCAAAGTTTTAGAATGGGAAAGTATTATGGGTCCTAGAAATGCCTCTTTATGGCCAGACAGAGATAATCACAAGGTCCTCCCACTCACATTTGAACTGTTTTGAAAGATTAAGAGTGTGAACTGCAGAACTCCCAAAAGCCTCTTTTACTCTTCAGCAAATGAATGCACATCATTGATTGGTCATATTCTGTTCATAAATGAAAAATGTTAGAGGGAAAATGCTGGTAAAAAAATTATATGATGTGAAGTGTTGTTGACAGCCAGTATCATAAAGGCTATTATTTATTAATCCAATGCATAGACTGAATGAACTACTTGCTATAACAATAATGTAAAAAAAAAAAATATATAAAAAAAAAATACAATCAACTGAACATGAAATGAATCGACGACCTCGCAGTATGCGCCAAGGCAAATCCCCTCTAAAGAAGACAGAAGAAGCTAATGAAATGGTTGAGCTTTGATTTCAGAGGAAGCATAAGAAGCTTATGGGTGTCTATCTGCAGCCCTTAAGCCAGTTCAATTATGTACTCTAGCCATCATTTAGACGTTTCCCCATTTTTTTCTTATTTTGTACAGAGAATGTATGCAGAAAAATGCAAAATATTCATAGCGAACTTTGTTGAAAACATTTGATTTAAACGGGTCCTTTTTCATCTACAACAGCATGTGTTTGTGCAAAGACATTCTTGTGGGAGACAATCAAATGTTTTGTTGAATCATTACAAATCTAAGACAAAATATAAGGAATATAAATCATGAAAATAAGGACAGATGTCACAATACCCTTCAACTGCAGTTCAACGTTGTAATATCAGATAGCTGGGGAGGACGCTTGAACGATCTGGAATATAATGGACTAGTTCTATAACCATTTCATTCACAACTGCAGTTTCCTAGGTTACCATTGAGACTTATCTGTTACTTACAGTACATTCCTGGCCCTAGGACACTATGTGTTCTGAATGAGAAACAAAAACTTGAGAAATGATGATGGAGAAAATGTTATAAATCTGCAACATAGGTGGAGAGTAGAGGTTCAGAAACATATTTCTAATAGGGCAAGGAAGGATGTTTGTGTCAGTATCCAACTACAGTAATTCACTGAGATGAAAGGCCTAATGCAAACTGTCAAAATGTTAACACTGAATGTAGAAGACGGATCATTACTCATTTGAAGACGGGATTTGAAAAGGGCCTCCCGTGGCTTATTCAGTACTATCTTAGATATGTGTGTGTGTGTGTGTGTGTGTGTGTGTGTGTGTGTGTGTGTGTGTGTGTGTGTAGCCAGGCAGTGTCTTGGCGAAGATGCTTATTGTGTCCATAGATGTCCTATAAGCATGTTGAACCTTTGCAATATTATGTGATTTGAGCAGCGGAATCAACTGAAGCATTTAATGTGTGTGTGTGTGTGTCTGAGTGTGTGTGTGTGTGTGTGTGTGTGTGCATGAGTGCGTGCGTGCATGTGTGTGTGTGTGTGTGTGTGTGTGTGTGTGTGTGTGTGTGTGTGTGTGTTAGTCATTTTATCTCGTCTGTTGTAACCGATGTCGTTAACACAGTAGAGGTTTCACTACGTT
>OMKL01008168.1:0-10466 GCA_900302295.1 Parasudis fraserbrunneri
TTCAGAATTGTAGCCTATTCAACTTTTTTTGTTTGTGTGTGTGTGTGTGTGTGTGTGTACATGTGATTTACAGACATGTGTGTGTGTGTGTGTGTGAGTGATCATGGCTTGAGTAGAAATGCCAATCCAGTTTTATAATGTTTAGAAGGTTCCACACAACAGTTATGTAACAGTAAATGCATAAACTGAAGGGGTTCAGAGTTCTGAGGTTGTCAGTTGCAATGGCCTGAGATTTAAAGGAACACTCCACCCAAAAATGTATTATGCCCATAATCTCCCTTAAATCCAAAAATTACAAACTATCTTGTACAAATTCAACTTTGAGAGTTATTGAATTAAAGAGCTGGAACGTGTGATGTCATTATGATGTGTAAACATGCCCTTGTGCTTCAATTTGATTGGTCTATACAATCTTCCTCGAAATCTAACAAGCTAACTGCCTCTCAATCAAAGGAGGTCGGACTCATTACAACTTTGCCAAAACTGAAAGTGAATCTTATCACAGATGAGTGTAAACGTGAAAGAAAATGGTGAAAATTTATTTTGCAAAGGTTATATGAGGTAGGAAATGTATTCATCTTGTAGACTATAGAACAACAATAGAAAACTCTGTCTGTTTGGGTGGAAATGTGAATAGAAACAAAAGCGAGCTGTTTACAAGAAAACTCTGTTGGATGACTTTAATACTTCCTGGAATATGTGACGTCATACAGTTTGTCACTGACGTTTGTAGTTTGGGGATATGTTTGAGATTATAGGCTTCATAATCAGCTTTATTTTTTGTTTCTTTAACCTTTAACCCTACAACGTATTATACATTATTTAATGTTCTCTCTGAATTCTATCTTGGAATTCTAGAACTCCATAGATTTCAATATCCAGTAGCCATAGTTACATTATCATTAGTGTTCAAATTCTATCTCACATGCAAGATCAGAAATTAATTGCACCCTCATTTACACTCTCTCTACTTACTCTCAGTATGTCACCCTCCATGGCAAGAAAAACAAAACTTGTCTTATGATATGGCCCAATCTTACATATTGAAATCTACAAACAAAGGTGGTAAAAAAGAGAAATCGTCAAGGCGAGATGTAAGGACTAGTGCGGTGTAAGGATAAAGTACAATAGACTGAGGGGAAGGCCCAGGTGTCATGGACTTGGATGAAGCTCATGGCTGATGCCCCCTGCAAGGGTAGCCAAGAGCTGGACCCCTGGCCTAGAGAAAAGGAGTGCCTCTCTGCAGCTAACAAGCTGAGTGAGCTCTTAACATGCTTCGAGGTAGGGGGCAGCAACTCTCCTATATTCACAGATAAGGATAATGCAGTAACTGAAAACACTTGTGGTGCAGAGCATGTCTGAGAGCACACCAGCACACAAGAGACCTACACAGCAGCCAGATCATGGGTCAGCTCAGGTAAGTAGTCATCACCCCCCCTTGCAGTGTTCCCTGGATATCCAGAAGACTCCACTGGAAAATATCAGCTGTTGTCCCAATCCCCTAATCCCCACTCCAACTTCTCCTAATGACCACAAGACCATCTCTCTCACTTCATTAGAGGCAAAGTCTCTTCAGAAAATCACAAAGGCCCATATCAGCAACTCAACAAAGCACCTCCTGGACTCTCTCCAATTTGCAAATTGCTCAGAGTATAAAATAATGTCACAATTTCACTCCTAAACTTACTATATACATACCTGGAGGGCATGTATATGCATACCTGAGTCCTGTTTGCAGATTTCTCATTGGCATTGGCATGTGGCAGCCAGGCTTAGTCGTGAGAAATAGAACTGTGGGACTGGAGAGTAAACAAATCTCTTGGATTACTGGCAAGGTCCACCTAAATTTCACCCACTGTCACGGGTATGGCAGAAGGTTTAGAGTTCCTTAACCAAATTTTACCATGCTAAAAACTAATTTGACTATGGCAATCACTCAATAAAAAAGCTGTACCGATATACAAGAGATGTACAGTATAACAAATGTTTTTGCTTTTTAATGTGCTTGGCACTTACTATATGAAACCTTGCACATTTGCTGCATGCTTTAGAATTGTGAATGTATTATGTAGCTGTGGCAGTGGTGCCTGCCCCACCCCACCCCACCCCACCCCACACTTTTTCAGGGCTCTCTGGCACAGGCAGAGATGTTACAAAAGACCTGTTTATTATAGAGAGGTGGCAAGATGTGACAAGCCAGGAGCAGATGGAATATGCTGTCATGACAGAACAAGCTAGTCCTCGTGTGTGGGGATGGGTGATACCTGTAGGTTACTATCTGAAACCCAAATGTTGAGGAATGCCGAATCACCTGTAAAATAAAGTTGTAATGAATATATGACCACATGTCCACATAACCCTGTCTGAAGCCTATAAGCCTGATATATCTCCTTTGACCAGGGGGGATTCCCCTTTGGCAGACCAATAGATGTCTGGTTTCCCATGTGGGGGACCCGGGTTCAAATCCAGGTGGATTATAGTGGTGCTGTGACCTGAATGGGTTTCTCTGCAGGGGGAGGTCAAAGGGTGGGGTGAGGGGGGGAGTGTGGCAGAGCAACCCCGCCTGACTCCTAGTAAGCCTAATATATCCCTTGGCCAAGGGGGATTTCCCATTGTCTGACTGGTAGATGTTTGGTTTCCCATTTTCCATACTTTATTATCCACAGAGTGGGAATTTTGTTTGTGCAAAATGGCCAACACAGTTCAAAACAATACAGTCATACCACTTTGCACACAAAATAGTCAATGACTATAATAAAAGTCTGTCTGTGTGATGAGGTCCAGCCTCTGTCCAGTCATTTCCAATCTGTGCGTGCATTTATCCTCCTCACTTCAGTCTCAACATGAGCAGCACTGTTAGATTCAATTCAATTCAATTTTTATTTAATCTCGAAAGATCATTGAGAGCAGGCTCTCATTCACAATGATGTCAAAAATATACAGCACACAATAAATGCAAAGCAGGAAAAAAAAAAAGAAGAAAAGTCAAACAAATTAAACGATTAAAAGCAACTGCAGACTGAATTGAATTGAATTGAATTGAATTGAATTGAAATACTTTATTATCCCGTAGGGAAATTCGGTCAAACTGGGGTGAGATGGTTGGTTATTATGGATTTAAACTGACCAAGGGATACGAATTATTGAGTTTTAAATAACATCGAAGGACATTCCACGATCCAGGGGCACAGAAGATAAAAGCAGATTTCCCAAGTTCAGTGTGAACTCTGGGGGCTTGAAGTGTAAGCCAGTCATTGGAATGAATATGATAAGGTCCAGAGGACCAGTCTAATAATGAAGTGATATAAGGTGGAAGATCTCCAACAATGGCTTTATATATAATCAGATGCCAATGTAAATCATGTCTCTCTGCCAAAGAGGACCACCCAACCTTACTATACAGGATACAGTGGTGAGTACCATAACTATCACTGGTGATAAATCTGATGACAATGATGTGTCAATCATTGCTGTGTCATCAGCAAACTTGATAACCACACACTCAGTGTCCGAGCCCTTCAGGTTGTTTAGATATAGAAAACAGCACAGGGGAGATGACTGTTTCCTGAGGGCCACCCGCACCAGTGGATGTTCTTAGGGCAGATGAGGTAGCATAATTTACTGCCCCCTATTGAGGTAGATATCCATAATACACAGGATAGGGCAGCGGTCCACCTGAAGCCCATTTAGCTTTGTGCAGAGAATGTGGGGCTGCGTGCAATTGAAGGCAAGAGAGAAATCAAGAAATAATATTCAACCGTAGCAGCATGGCTTCTCCATGTGGGTACAAGTGGTGTGAAGTATAGACATCATGGCATCTTCTACTGAACGGTTCTGCCTGTGCGCAAACCGCAGTGTATCGAAGGTGGGGCTCTGTTTTATGAGACGGGGTAGCACTAGCCGCTCCGTGCACTTGACCACCACTGATGTAAGGGCCACAGGCCAATAATCAATAAGCTCCTCTGGGTTGGTCTTTTTTGGAATTGGCTGTATCTCAGACCTCTTCCACAGTGAAGGCACGGTATGTTCCTGGAGAGTGGTTAAAAAGCTGGCACAGGACACCTGCAAGCTCCGTAGAGCATTCTCTAAGTACCCTCCCTTTGATGTAGTCGGATCCCGGGGCCTCTTAGCTGGATTCACCCTGGTCAAAACCCTCCTCACCCCCTCCTCCGTGACAGCGATGGACTCATTTCTCCCCTCCAAACTTTGCTGCTGAAGTTGACTCCTCGGGCTCTCAATCTCACAGGAGAAGTCCTTATTGTCAAAACTACAGTAGAATATGTTAAGGTCATTGACAAACTGGGTCTCCTACATCCCGCCTATCTCTATGCCCTTCTTGGTGGGGGTCTTCCCTGTAAGGTGTAATGAGGATTCTGTCTGAGCCTGGAAGAGCTGATGAAATAAAGATTGAGTAGACGAAGTGACAGTTTGTTGAATTTTATTGAGAGTACAGATCGATCTGGACGCAGTTCTACAGCACAAAGGGTACAGTGAGAATGTGCGCCTCTGAGAGGGCAAATGTGCTAATATGTTGGTCTGGGAGGAGACCGCTGGTTTGCATGGGTGACAGAAACACAGGTGCTGCCCATGATTAACTGTCTTGTTCTGGGGGAGTCAAGGTCAGCCCATGTCCGGCTTTGAAGCCTCCTCTCAGATGTGGATAAGCACACAGGGCAAGAGTTTAGGTATTTGGATGGATGTCTAAAGTACAAGATGTACAGCACAAAATGAGTTTCACTGTCACAAACATAAAATGGATTTTGCTATTACAAAGGACTGAGAGGCCTTGCCAGGCTTGTGTTATGTGTCCTGTGTGGAACATGGTCTCCACTTTGTTCTTGTAGCAAAGCTTAGCCTGTGCCATCTGTTACATCAGTGACATGTGTGCCTCTTCTCTCTCTCTCTCTCCTCTCCCTGACCTGTGGAGAAGGCTCTGTGTCTTTGGCCTGGATTGATGCTTTAAGCTTGGCCGTGATCCATGGCTTGCGGTTGTCGGGGTAGGATCTAACAGTCTTTGTAGGTAACATCTCCTCACAGAACTGGATGTGTAGAAGATCGCTGCCATACAGACTCATTATAAAATATAATAAAAAAAATTCCCAGAACAGCCCTGCAGCCTCCGGACTGCCTCGTTTGACCACACCTGTGCTGTGTTCTCTTCCTTGCTTTCTCTTGTTTCAGCTTTTGTTTGTTTGTTGGTAACAGCTGTACACCAGGTGGTTTCTGTAGTGCTCTATATACATATTCTTAATGTTACCAGGTTGAGCGTCCTCTCTCCCCTTTGTGTTAGATGTCTAATGTGATTGGTCTTAGTGTGAGGGACACCACGCGTGGGACCTGGGTTTTGAATCCGGGTGGGTTAGCAGTTTGGCTACTTCGGTCTCAATTCTGACAAATACAGACAAATTTCTACGGAACAATCCCTTAGATTGTTTGTTGTTGCTTTGGTTTCTATCTGCAATGCTGAAATATGATTTATAGCCTATAATCATAAATGGACATTTAAGTTACAAACAAAAAATGTAGGGGAGACCGGGGCTTTTTGTAACTTTTTGGTCACAATTGCATTTCTCAGCATTGCTTAGGTTTTGAAATCCAATTTCTATTGTGATAAATAGAACAAAGTCACATCTAAAAATGGCCACTATTACTTTCCTCATAAATTATTGCAAACAAAAATTATTCTCAGTTTAATACACCTTACCATTTTGCCCCATGGCAGGGCATGTTGTCACACAGTACCGGGCATATTGTCACAGTGCTATAAACTCTGCTGTTTATAGAAATAAAATGAATAATTATCACTTTTTAAGCATCCCATATGTAAAGCAAACATATTTATTCAGAAAAGGGTACTTCGTGTCAGCCTTTTCAGGCTGCTGCAGCCTCTGAAAACCAAACAAATATGTTGCACAAATGTGCACCCCATTGACCATATTAATAGGTGGGGGGGGGGACATTAGTTTGGTCCTGTATATTAAATGACATTGATATTAATTTGTTAATTTATGTGCACATCCCAAAGTTACTGCAGTGAAATTAATGTTTTTTACACTGTACAAAACTGTGAAATAGATTTGGTTTGGTGTCTGTGGTTTTAATGTGTTCATTCAAGATTATACTATAGAGACATAGCTGGTGGCCCGTTTCTGATTAAGCTACTACTTAAATACACCAAAACAACTTTGTCTTGTAATATTATTCTTAAAAATGTCCTTGCCATGGATACTGACTTTTTATATAGTTCAATGGGCCGCATTCAATCCATTTTCTATATAGAGGAGCAGATGCGGCCACGCGGTGCATGATGGGGAGCGGCACGGCGAGTTGGGAGGGGTTGGTGCGGCGCGTTCGACGGATGTTTTGTGAATTTCGTGAGTCAGCGCGCCGCTTTGGCGCGGATGTATTTGGATAAAGTTAAACTAAGTTAACGCTATGCTAATGCCGTCCGTCGAATGCGCCGCACCAACACCTCCCAACTCGCCGTGCCGCTCCCCATCATGCACCGCGTGGCCGCATCGGCTACTCTAAATAGAAAATGAATTGAATGCGGCCGCGCTGCTGGACCTCGGCGCTTAGGCAGGGGGACAGCGACGCCAGCGCAAAGTCGCTGTGATTTACTAAAGCGTGCGTGCGACTTATTAAAGCGCGCACGCGCTTTATAAAGAAAATACGTCAATGTCATCTTCCGGTTCCGTAGTTACACCAGTTACCAAAAAATTTAAGCAAAGATTTCAAATTGTTACTTTTGGTTAACAATAACAGACTGCATTGGCCTAGATGGTGGAAGCAACATACATATATTTTAGGGAAGGCAAACATTTGTGTAATTGGACAATTTGTTGTAGGCTGCACTTTCTAATTTCAAATAAGTCCTGTGACAATTTACCCCTATGACAACCAGCCCCGGTCCGTGCCAACCTTTCAGAGGGTAATGTTTTTGTTCAAATTATGTAATGTTTCAAAATATCCAACAGACGTTACGGTTGGGAACCCCCAGACAATTTTCAGAAAACACTTTTTTACCAATGTCCTAAGGTAGAAATGGGTGGGATTTGTGCAATGGCGACATCAACAGGTGATTACCGAATCGAAATAAATAGAGCTCAAGAGCCCTACGACGCAGCCGCCACTGTATTCCACCATTGACGGCGAAGACCAGAAGGCGAAAATGGCACTTGTAATGCATTTTCTGACGTTGTTTTTCAAGGTGGTAAGCTTACCCCTTCAACTGATGGAAGCGGTGGGCTTGTATCAAATATACAAGCGTTTCTTCCCATTTCTTGTTTACAAAATATCTACGGTATACAACAAGAAAATGCGCGACAAAAAGAAGGATCTGTTCAGCAACCTCTCGGAGTTCAATAAATCCGGTGGGCCGCTCCAAATTTTGGAAATTGGCTGTGGCAGCGGGGCAAATTTTGAGTTCTACCCGTCCGGGTGCAAAGTAATTTGTACCGACCCGAATCCTCATTTCCAGAAATACTTGCAGAAAAGCCTGGCTGACAATGACCACATAACATTCGAGAGGTTTGTGGTCGCATCGGGAGAGGACATGGGGTCAATTGATGACGATTCTTTGGACGTTGTGGTCTGCACACTTGTGCTCTGCTCTGTCAACAACATTCCGCAAACTCTGCATGAGGCACACCGCATATTGAGGCCTGTAAGTAACGATATCCATATACCACTTCATTCAGGGGCTCACATCCATGCACTAATAGAGAAACTAACGGATCATTTTCTCATAATCAAAGTTTTAAATGATTGTACCATTCTCATACGAAAATGCACTGACTTGTGTCGAAAAGGCCACTCTTACAAAAATAAACAATTCAGACAGAGGTGATTGATTCACCAATTGCCTGCAGACAGGAGCCATTGTAGATATGGGTCAAGTTCAAGCACATGTGTGTACCCAGTTTGAAGAGTAGGCTTAGATTGAATTCACTCGGCTCCCCTGTAGTGGGCGTTAACCTTAGTGTTGCGTTTACCCCAGAGTCCCGCATTTGGTATTTTGCCCGTTTTTGGCAAGCCATATGAAAACGCTATTAGCAAGTTTAACCTGTACTATTAGAGCAAGCATTCCCACACTGTGACAATGATCATTGCCATTTTGAGTTTTTGATTAAGCCAAGGCAGAGGAGTTGTTTTTTTAGTTTTTTAAATGGCAGAGAAATGTGAGAGCAAGCAGATAGTTGCATAGTGCTGCTCTTATAGGCTACTTTTAATTTGGAAACATTTAAACAAAAATACACACGCACACACAAAACAAGCTAATCTTTTCTGATTGGAACGGAATGGCTACCATAATGGGAATTATTTCCATGACCAAAAGCATAATTTCTTATCTTTCTTTACAAAACTCTCCATTTTCCCCTCTTTTAGGGACACTATTCTAACTGACAGCCATTCCAGCATGCCCCAGTCACTCAAAGTGCATGAAGCAAAGTTCAAAAGCTAGTATAACGCCTGACAATTAAGTTCAAATAGTTGACCTGAGTTATGTAACCATCCCATGCAGTGCTGCACAGATGGAGGTATTAGGCCAGCATCTGAACCATGTGTAACATGTCAGAAATCAAAGAAAAGTGACTTGATTTTCTCTGCGTTTTTGGCATGTAGAAGAATGCTAGAAATAACCGTAAACTACGTTTTATCTCATGCATTTTAGCCAATGACCCCAAATGAATGGTCCACGTCTATACTGTTCAGTTAAAGGTAGAATCTGTAATGTCATCAAACTGTGACCTCTAGGCAAAAGATGACAACATGGTACTGTGCTTCATTTAGTTTTTGTTTTTGTCTGATGTGTGGATTGGATTTCAGGGGGTATAGGGGAGGGGTTGCCACCGCTGGCCACACCTCAGGCTCTGCCAAGAGAAGTCTGGAGAAATTCACTGTATAATAAGTTACTGAACTCCAACCCACACATCAGACCAAAACAAAAAAGTAAAAAAAAAGTGCAATACCAAGCAGGGCTCTTTTGCCTAGAGGTTGCTGTTTGACAGCATTCAAGTAATGGATTGGATTGCCACTTTGTATTGTCCGATACTTAAAGTTTTGGACGATATCAGCAGTGAAAAAGTGGTATCAGTGCATCCCAAATGCTCAGGGATTTTTAATGCGATATTGCACTGTCCTCATATGACTTTCTGTGCTGTCAACCTATGCCTGGTGATGTTGACTTCACCAAGCTGTGACATGTGTGGAAAGAATACAACTCATAATAGCCCAGGCACCTAAGAATAACAAGCCCAAGGCCTCTGGTTGTACACATTGATAGGGTGTGAGACAGGAGGAATGTGTGCGGTTGGTTAATCTTACCCTTGCATTATGATACTGTTTTGGAATTATTGACTAAATCAGATCCAACAACAATCTTCTCCTATGTCTGATCACATGGGGTCTATGGCTTAATGTGAATCTTTTTGTGGGTCTTTGAAGTTAAAAGGTTTTGGGAACCCCTGCCCTACTAAACCCCTTTTTTAAATTCAGTAAACCAAAAACAGCCTGCTGATGAGCAACTACCACACCGCGAGGTGGACATTTGGGACAGGGAAACTCCTCCCCCTTCCCTCCACTACAGTACCTCCTGTCCGTCTTGACCCAGAAACCGATACACATGCTGCTTGAAATGTATTTAATGAAGCTGCCTCTAATTGGAAGTTGAGGGCATCACAAGTGAGGAGGACATTTACCCCTTAGATTATATGGTTCCTAAGCCAGACATTTCAAAGGTATGTTTGCCAAAGCCCTTTAATTTTTATTATTGTTGGTAATTTCCCTCCCGCCAGTAGTTCTTCTGAGTAAATATATTTTATCACCATTCAGGTGTCAAGTTTTTTGGAATGTTTTCTCGGAATTCTACCTTGGAATTCTAGCCTTGGAATTCTATAACTCCTATACATCAGACCGGCAATACGTCATCCGCATAGAATTTTGATCACCATGCCTCTTTTGGGGGAAAACAACTTGGGGAATAAACAGGGATTAGATTAGATTAGATTAGATTCAAATTTAGTGTCATTATACAGCACGAGTACAGTACAACGAAAAAAGTTTGGCATCCAACCAGAGTGCAAATGTACAGTGTACAGGTGATTAACTAGAGTACATAAAAAGTGATTAGATAACTGAGTGTTACTGAGTAGTATGACAAAAGTGTTATAGTCTTATGTACAGTGATAGGGGTATAGGGACGCTATGGGAGTAGTCATACTGGCCGGCGGTATAACTGGTAACGGATATGTACAGATATAGGTATAGTGTGTGTGTGTGTGTGTGTATATATATATATATATATATATATATATATAGAGAGAGAGAGGAGGAGAGACCAGAAGGCCTTTTCAATGACCCGATGGACTTTATTACTCAAAAATACAACTCATAACTAGCATCAGCAGAGACAAAAACAAGAGAAAGCATTCAAGTTCTCTGAACAAACACAAACTTACTACAGC
>OMKL01008202.1:5473-19630 GCA_900302295.1 Parasudis fraserbrunneri
GGAGAGAGAGAGATTTTGAGTTTTAACAAGCTTTTATTGAGCACTTGTGACATCTATACAGTAACACATATACAATCAGTGGCTTCAAATAAATTAGGGCTGACTATTGTTGGTTGATCAATCAACCGTTTTAGTTGTGAGTCTGTTGGGTTGATTGTTAGAGGGAAAAAACTGGTGCACAAAAAAAGAGCAAAAAATAAAGAGAGTTAAACAAAACAAGTGCACTGGCGCTTTCTATGTGCATGGAAAGCTGTTTAATGCCTTTCACTAGCTTAAAACACAATCAGCTGGGCGACAGCACAGCATGATGACAATCAGCTAACCCGCCACAGAGCAGCGAGCGAGTCGGGCGATCACATGTATGCACACACACACACACACACACACACAGCACAGTGGTAGAGAGAGAGAGAGAGACACTAGGCATGTGCCTGTCTCAGAAGACCTATTCCTTCTGGGGGCCATAAGGATGGCACAGCAGCCATACCGTACATCACCACTGACACGTTATCTAGTGCAACGCTTCTCAACAGAGGGACCTCAGGGGACCTGCCGGAGGGGTGCTTTGAGATAATAGGGAATGACTGAAAACATTCATTATAGAATGTGTCAATCACAAAACATCAAGACATTGAGTAATTATTCAACAAAAGAACACAAAGCAAGCAGCTAATATCATAAAAATATAACTAGCCTTTTCTATTTTATGTAGACGTCACATCTACGGGGGGGAAAGGAAATCAAGGAGAATTTTTACTTCAAAGTTGTTTTTGAATCGCTTTTATGAAGTTAAATGGAATAAGCTGGACTAATTACACTGGAGTGTGTTCAGACGGAGTGGTGATGATGACAGGCAGACAGGTGATCATGCCTCCTGCGAAAAGGTTGAGGACCACTGATCTAGCGAATGTTGGTGGAGGAAGAATGAGTACAAGTATCCTAACACCACCATGAATTGAGTACCAAGGACCCCAATTTAAACAAGTTGAAAGACTTATTTGGGTTTTTATCCGATTAGCAGACCTCATACTGAACTGTTCTGTACTGTGTAAACTGTACCGGTGTATGTTGAAGTATGTTGTTTTGTTAATAAAGAATCTCAATCAATCAATCAATCAATCAATCAATCAATCAAACAACCTCTGTCGGAGGTTATAGTTAATATAACCAGCAGTCTAAAAATGGCTACACTGATAATATAGGCCTAATTAATTTATGTGAGATGGGCAAGGGCAACTGTTGTTTGAATATGCCTTTTTTTTGTTGGGTTGTTACTAAGGCTTGGGATCGGGAGTCACCAGGGACATTCTGGATGAAAGACACGTGACAGGTGAAGGCAGCCGAACGCACGGGCCGTCTTTGGGTTTTTCCAAACGTGACATCACTCCTTCTCTGAAGTTGGCTGAAGTTATGGATTTAAATGGTAACCTGGATTTTTTTAAGTTATGCACGTGAACGAGTTTGCTCATTGGCAAATTCGTTTTTTTTTTCTGCAGCTTTTTCTGTGTCATTGCTTCGAGGGAAATGTGTCAAGACATTAGTTTTTGCATGCAGGAGAACACACCAGAGTTTTGTTGTTTGGCATTGCTAGCTATCGCTAACTTAGCCAATATTTTATGTATATGGGGTCAATATTTCAGTTGTTGGCTACATAGATTATCAGTGAATGCAGTGAAAAAGCCATCTCATTGCTCGAAAAAAAAAGAAAAAAAGAAAGAAAAAAAAAGAAATATCATATCACCCAGCCTGGGAGCTGAGCGATGCATTCAGCTAGCTTCGGGGAAAGACTGATACCATGCTCAGAAACCCAAAGATTATCTGTGCGTTCGGCTGCCCTCACCTGTCACGTGACTTTCATCCAGAATGTCCCTAGCCACTCTCCCGCTTGGAACCTGACATCAGGTTACGTCAGCTGCCATTTGTAGTGGATCACTCCGGTTGACTGTGTGTGTTGACAGGCAGATTTTTGGGTATCTTGTTATGTGAAAAGCTGCCTCCGAAAATCTCAGGACCAATCTCCATCCCTTTCTCCATTTTTGTACATTTTGCAATTTTAGCGATTTCTCAATGCAAATTAATATAAGTGATCCACCAAAGATGGTGTCCAGCGTCCGTAGCAACCATCTAACTTCCCACCCACATCCTGAGCCCTATAGACACCCCCCCATCGGAGACATGTGCATCCTCATTAAAACCTGCACTAATTTTCATGGTAGTCTTTCTGTTATGTTGATCTCTGGCTACTTCTTGTAACTATGGTTAAGCATCAGACAAACTCGAAAATTACAGGGCAGGGCAGGGAAGTGAATGTAAGAAAAGACAGACAGCACTCAATATCCACATCCATGGTACAGTTTGAGTGCTGGGACGGGAGTAGTGTCCTCAATCTGTGTTGAGTACAGTTTCTCTCTCTCACCGTGAGTGGGTCCACGTTGTTGGCCTGGGACTCCAGGTAGCCGCTGTCCGCCATCCCGTCGTCCTCCAGGGCCCCATCCTCCTCCACCGTGGCGACATTCCTCCTCTTAAACAGCTGCAGAAGAACACAAGATAATTGTCCTCTTTTTCTCTCAAGTCACTCAAAGTCTTCTATTGTCATGTACACATGATACGTGCACAATGGCAGTGACATGTTTCTTCTGCAACTGTCCCTTTTAGTGGCTTCCTCCAAACCCTCACCTGCTCATCCTTCTTCTGTTTACGTAACTGTAGTCCTTCCTCTTCCCTCCTCCTCCTCATCTCATCTGTGTTGAGCGACTTGTTCTTGTAGCTCTTGAGCCGTGCATTGTCCTTCCCCTGACTCATTGTGTAGCCTGGAAAGACAAACAATGGATATATGTAGGCACTGCTTTACACAACTGACAGTTCTGTGCGTCTCACAGGGTCTTGAGTAATTTGTGGTGGTAGGCTGGGCAGACGAGGGATGCAGAGTCAAGCAGTGGGCAGATGTACGCGCACGCAATTCAATAAGCACTTCTGATGTGTTATCTATCTGTTTGGGGAATGTGTTTATAATGGGCCAGTCTCACATTGTTATACGTCACCAAATATAAATCCATGTAGGGGAATAAACAGTACTGGAATAACAAAATCGTAATATATTGTAATTTGGAGTGAAAAGATTTCAATGGTAGAATAGAGGCCAGTGCAGCTCTTAATCAGGGGCTTAAAGGCCCATACCAGTCTACTGTAATTTTGATCCTTGCCATTAGCAGAGATTCCCCCTATCTTCAACAAATGTATTTTGTAATTTTAAATTTAGTAGATCTCAGCTTACATTTTTAAACATCATTCACTGCCATTCATGTTTGAAACGGTGTGGAAAAACACACTACAAGACTAAAAAGTTGCTTGGTATAGGTAATTCACCCTATTGGAAGTCACTACTCCGTTTATTTTATCTAAACTTAGTGTATTACTCTAATACAAGCCATTCAAATTTGCGCATTGAATTTTCATATGCCTGGAAAAAGTGTTGTACATGTTCTGCATATCGAACTCAAACTCGAGTTTTAGCTAATGTTGATAAACATTTTCAGGTACATTCTGTAATGTTTATGAATATGGACAAAACGTAAACAAATACGATATCTCAAAAATAAAGCAATTTTGGGGGAAATGGTCGAGGTTTATGTAAACAATGTAGCCAATGTTGACAATAGACAATGACAGGTAGTAACACTGGTATGGTCCTTTAAGAGGGTAAATACACAGTTGTTGTCACTGCTATGCATTACTCAAGCCTGGGAAAGGAGCAAATCCTTTTGTTTACATCATGCATAATATTTATGAACCTTGAGACAAAGTAAGCTAGCTGCAGATAGGACATCTTTGCATGTTTTCTGTAAAAGATCATTGTCATATTGCAGAAAATCAGCACGTTGCTATCTAACGTTATATTTCACATTTTTAACTCACTATGGTTAGCTACATGGGACACCATTTATCACTGGACACAGTTCATTGCTGGCAGGGATTGGTGGGGGCATCTGAGGATATTAACGTTAGCTTGCTAGCCTAGTTTGATTGTAATTTTCTGGTCTTGGTTGACACTTTTTTAATTATGAGCTATCGATCACACAATTGACAAACGTTAGCTAGATAACGCCAGACACGTCAGTCAGGAAACAATGCTGAATACATAATCTACCGGCCTACTAATATAGGAAAGCTACGGTTAGCTAACGTTAGCTGGTTAGCTAATATCAGTGTCGTTGTTAGCACAGCAAACGTTAGCTGGCTAGCTAGCTAAGATAGCTAACGTTAGCTCCGAAAACTAATACCTCAAACGACAAAACCAAAACATGACGAGGATTCAGCTAACTTTTCTGATATTCGAAAGCTGGCGAGCTCTACATTATATAACAATAGAAAGCCATCAAAGTTATTATTTTATACACTGACCTGTCAAATCGGGCTTTCTAATCCCCTTCTTCGCTAGGCCACCGTTTCTACAGCCGCCGCCGGTGAAATATTGCGCATGCGTGTCAGGCTGTGCGTCCCCCTTTCCATCACCCCCGGACCACCCCACCCACGACTGAGTCTTATCTTTGCATTGCCAAGCTGGCGTTAGATCGGCGTCAGTCGGCACCATCACCAGCTATCTTTCTCAAAGCAGACGGGCAAGCAGGCAAGCAAACAAACAGTAAGGCCTCATCGTTATATCTCATCCCCAAGCAAAGAAATGCATATTTTCGATTTGATGCATATCAAAGTGATTCAGGGCTTATCCCTCCCTACTAGGGACCCTCGTAACGGCAGTGGAAAGACAACCCCCATGTAGACAAGCAGGTTGGCATGCAGGTAAAAGGGAAACAGCCTGCCAGCACCAAGTAGGTCAAACAATCAAGTACCAAAAGTTCATTATGTCAACAAACACCTCAAGGAGTGCTAAAGCAAATGCAGGCACACGCCCGCGGAATGTAATGCTGATTGCATCAATCCATGTCATGAGTTGAAAGAGACAAAGTATCAGTTTTACAGAGTGCCAGTCTGGGGTCAGTCATCAAGGGGTGGATAGTGGGGTGAGGACACACACAAAAAAAATGTTACACACACACACACACACACACACACACACACTAGGGCTGCAACTAACAACTATTTTGACAATTGATTATTACTTTGATTAATCGGATAAAAAGAGAAGCTAAATCTTATGCAAAAAAACAAAATGTTATTCCTTGTCTTGTATAATGCTTTCAAACAACTTGCAAATTGACGGATATAAAACAAAATGTAAATGTATGCTATACATCAGAGTGCAAAAAATATAGTTTTTTTTTTTAATAAAGTGCAGTCTTCTTACATTTGCTCTCAAAACAAAAACCTGTATAAGTCTTCAGTTTGAAAGGAGCTGAATGGTTTAAATAATAATAAAGAAAAAAATAAAACACAAACTAAGTGTTAACAGGCTTTGCTATACATCAAATGGCTTCAACAACAGGCCATGGAGGTGTATCATAAAATAGACCCAACTCATCGATTATAAAAGCCATTGCCATCTATTTTTATAATCAATTAGTTGTCCATTAGTCGATTTGTAGTTGCAGCCCTACATCAGTCAGTCTGTAAGTTGTCAGTAGTTGTAAAGAAGATCAGCTAGCTAGTCCACAATATTTATTACAATATATACATTAATTTTAGTGGTTCAAAAACATCCACAGCAACTATGACAATGTATTTATCACCTTCTGGCACAGGAGAGCCAATGTTAATCTCCCATATAGCAACCAATCACACTGGTCCCATGAATTTGTTTACATTTGAAAGCTTTATGATTATGTATTATGATACTAACTTGACATCTCCTTTCAATGAACAGGGGCCCCTCAACCTACTGAGAGTTGGCTGTGCTCAGAGAGGACACACTAAAACAGTTATAACAAATCAAATTATACATCTGAAGCTGAAAAATATTACACTCCTGACATTAACATTCCACAATAAGCTTTTTCTGACTGAATTAACATCATTGCACTGGTTCTTTAAAAAAAATGCAATATTGTCTTCCAATAAAGTCATCTTCCATCTTCATCTAAAGGGTAAATATTGATATTACTGCCCACCCCACTCTGTATAGAGCAATATTCAAATGGACCTATGCCAAACTGTTCCACCAAATCCAGAGCAGCTATCACTGCCTCACCAATTCCAATGAAGAAACTGGAACTAACTAACCATTATACTGATGTTTCATAGAATTAGGCCCATGACACCTCAAGACGGCTCAACAGCCAGTTCCAGCCTCTTGGAACCACCCTGCTCTACGTGCAATCTCAGCAGGCCCGACACCGGCACTCCACGGCTGCCTACAACCTCACTACACTGTTTCAAAATCTGGGCTACATGTCAACAGATTTCATGACATTATCATCTTCAACAGACCCAGCATGTTACTAGGCTTTGGAATGCCTCTCCGGTTTAACCATGATGTTGAATGAAAGATACAGATCTGATCGAAGCTACAAATCGTGGATGAAATGTGCCTGAACTCAAAGAGGCCCCAGCAAAAGGAAAAAAAGAGTTTGTCAAGTTCAAGAATGGATATTGAATTGAAGAATGTGATGCAACTAAGTGTTTCCCCACCTACAGAGTAGAAAATAGTGCTGCCCCCTCATAGTTGATTGGGCTTAATCGATTTCATCGGTCGGCTTGGTCTCCATTAAATCAACTAGGCTAGGTAACTAGAAAATCTCGGCGGAGAAAAGATGGGGGTCCCTGGAGCCAAATCCTCTGATGTTGATCTACTTGGGGGTCCTTGATATAACAAACAATCTATTATACACTGCCAATCAGGTTGCTCTGACTGAGTGATAAGACCTATTTGACTTTGAAAAAGCAATATAAATTAATTAATTAACATTTCCCTACAGTCCCTATTAACCCACAGACAATGCAGAATTTGAACTCCATAAGGGCCTAGCCCAGGCATCAACGATGTATCATTGTATCAATGATGATACATATATGAGAGTCTACTCTGTTCTTTGGTAGATACTCATTCATCTTGTGAGTATGTGCAATACATTATCATTAACACAATTCCATCCACTTAACCCTGTACCCTGGGTTGAGTCTAGCCTCTTGTGAGGTTACCTAGTCTTGACCTGTATACCTTTTCCAAACTTGACAACATAAACATTCTAAATGGGCCAACGTTTATTTCTTGTTGCAGTGTTAATAGCGGTCCCCCATACACGGACCAATAGCTGACAGAAAAGACACTTGGGCCCAAGCTTTGTATTGTGTCAGACAGGGAGTACACACGCTCTAGCTTTAATCTCTTTAGACTCGGTAGATAAACCACCGAGCTTTTAATTTGACACTTTGCGTCTTCTCTTCTGAAAGCGTCCGTGTGAATCCTCTCAGCCTAGTATTGTGCCACAGAAGTTCCAACTGCGGGAAAACTAGACCATTAATAACCGAATTACAACTAAGCCGTAACAGTACACAAAGTAGTAGTAATTTCACTGCAGGTTAGAGCGACCATGGAGCAACCCCCATGGACGCCGCAACGAACGACTGTAAGAGCACCACAGGTGAGCCGATGACAGTGGCTTTGCAACAGTGTCCGTCCAAATATCAAAGCCACGGTAGGGGCTACTTCGCCATGAGAGCATGACAAGATAGCAAGCGTTTGGATATGGCTACATTGCGGCGCCCGGGTAAACGAACGGATCACACAATCACTTCACACTCCAGCTGTCAAACTGCATCTCCACTGCCTGGCAGAAAGAGCTAGCGGTAGCTAGCAAGCAAGCTAACGCATTTAGCCTCCTCCCAACTACGGTTGATTAGCAAATGGCTTCCCTGAATTCCTGGAGCAATGGACACAACAGTGCAGATGTGTAATATCTTACCTGTTTCGTTTCCAGCGGTGGATATATGCTTGTTGTCAATGCCGGAGAAGGTAGCTACTCTGTCTGTGCAGGCAGCCAGTAGGCTATCAGATACTTTGCCAGGACTGTGTCAAGCGAGCAACAGAATCGTTGGGACTTCCGGTCAAAATGTTTAATAATAAAAGCTCTCAAGTCAGCGGTAAACGGTACTCTAATGAGACGCATAACAAACGCATAATAAACGCATAGGACGCACAATGACACAAACAGGCTTTGTTTAAAGCTCTGACAAAACGAAATAAAGTATTGCTGCAAATCAAACTCGGTAGACATATGTAGGAAAATACTTAATATTTAATATCATACTTATTTGTTGTTTCATGGCTAGCCTGGTAGAATTAAGTGTTGTTCATGATTTACATAATGGCTTACTCTACTGCTGTATCTGGAATGGCTCCATAGCACACACAATGACACAAACAGGCTTTGTTCAAACAGGGCTGTCAAAGTTAAAGTGCAAATTCGTGTTATTATTAGTGGCGTTAAAACGAATTTGCGCAAATTTGTTTTCACGCCACTACTTTTTTTGCCGCATTAATGCACGTTCTGTTATGATGACCCTTTACCCAACAGTAGTTTCGGAATCAGCTAGCAACTTAAATCGGAGGGCAATAGCAAACAGCAATGGATGAAGAAAAGGGTATTTTGAATGGCAAGTTCAGCTACAAAGCCCTCCCAGATGAGTATCCCTTCCAGCAAGGACCCAAGATGGCAACTGTGTCAGTGGTGCTTTGAAGGGTCTCCCTAAAGAATTTGACTCCAATCAGAACAACAATGTTTTGAGGCCAAATAAACTCCAACTTAGTTATAAGGTTAAGGTATAAGGTATATGATTATATATGTAATTTAAGTGATTCAAAGATTTGAATTGCTCAGTTAAAAAAAGATCGGACTGCTAGCTAACATCCCTCCACAAGCTACAGGCTAGGGAGGTCGAACGTGATTCTGCTGTCATTGAAAATAATTTATCAAAAATCAGTGGTGGAGCCAATATTTATTTTACAAAAATGTTCGACCTCTGTGAGATGGCCTACACCATAAAACATTTTAATAAAAAGTTTTTATTGAGAGAAAAAAGCTAAATATTTTTTCCGTCACTGTAACTTCCTGTAATCACTTGACCCAGCAATTAATCTGTTCGCCAAAGATTAGCGTTGTCTGGTGCCAGTGCTCGTATAATACTGATTCTTAAGTTTATCAGTTTACTACTTGTGAAATGTAAGCCACAGTATTAGAGTAGAAACGTCATCAACACTTCTTTTTCCATGCAAGCATTTAAGTCCAGGGTTTTCTTAGTGCTATGGTGTGCATTCTTGCTGACTGCAAAGTTACATGACCGCTATAGATTTCATTAAAAACTACATGTATCGCGCTTTTATTTTGAAGGCAAAATCGCTAATCCGGATGTGATCCTGTGGCCAAGTGTTGCTGCCATGACGGAGCCAGCAGGTAGTCCAGGGTTTGTTGTGCGCATGCGGCCCATGTATGATACGGTGTGTGTTTAAATTACCTCATGTCTTCACCGATGGCTTCGTTGTGACAGGCACAAATAGAGCAGGGTGATCGATATCTTTTTTGGTAAACATTTGATATAGCTAAACAAATTATATAACGTTGCACAACTTATGTGGATAGAGAAGTTACAGAGAACATAAGATGAAACGGGTGTGAAAGGCATGCATGCAGTACCCAAAGGGAGCCATGCAGAGTTGTGTTTGCGGCAGCCAACTTAAACAAATCGAGTGCTTCTAGAATTTGCCGCGAATGTTTCATAGTCGGGTCTGTGTGGAAGGGTTTAGGGTAACCAAAGTCTCTGGGGTTAGTTTTCTTTGATTTAGGTAACGCTAACACAGTTAGCAGGCTCATGGCCAGTTATCTAGCAAGCTTACGCTGTTATTAAAATTTGTTTAGCAAAACTTCCAAGAACGCTGAACCCCAGGTAAGCAAGCAATATAGCTAACAAATATTAAACATTGCTGATCCCTCCCAGGCAGCTACGCTAGCTGCAGTATTAGCCTTACATGTAACGTACAGCAAACGCTAAACGTCATTCTCATCTCTCAATGCATCAGGTGATTGAGTAACAAAAGAATGGAAGTGGTTTTTCATCTCGCTAGCAGAACATGCAATATATCCCATCTGTCGGATTTAGGGCACAAGCTCAATGAAACTGTAACTGTGCTGTGTTGTGGTCCCGAAACGAAGGACACAAGGTTACTGCAGACTCGTTGTAAGGACGCAGGTGTTATTATGCCCCAACTTATCACCTCTTTAAATTTATACTTTTTGAATTTTCTCGCTCTGTCTCTGTCTCTGTCTCTGTCTCTTTCTCTCACTCTCGCTCTCTCTCTCTCTCTAAATGTCCTTCACCAACGTTGGCAGTTGTTCCAGTCACTATGGCAATAAATTCGATTGATTTCTTGGAATAGTTGCATCCAAATGAGATTTGATTTATTTATAGTGTCGCTAACCTATAACCTTGTTGCATCACATATTATGGACCAACACAAACTTCTCTCTTAGGCCTGTATTGACTCTGGCTGCAGAGGATAGTAGTGAATGCAGGGCAGGTGTCAAGGTCCCCATTGTTGAGTCCAAGTCAAGCTGTCCTAGACCAAAGGTGTTATTGAGTTTGAGTCAAGACCAAGTCCAGAGGGGGGTCGACAAGTCAAGTCTGATTCAGACCGAGACCAAAATAGGTAAATTACAATGTAGGCCTGCATGTCATTTAGAAGAATATTCAAAATATGCTTAGCATCAAGGCCAAAGCTAAAAGTGCCACTGCCAAAACTAAAGGTGCATACTGGTATGCATGTGTTACAGGTGGCATTCATGCAAGGCAAGGACTATGCTTCCTCTCCCAGCCGTGCTACCAATCAAGCTAAACTAAATGCTTGCACTTGATTTGCACTTGGTAGTGTGGTATTTATGAGGGGTGAGTTTAACAGACTACTCCTGCTCTGGTACACATGTAGCCAATAGTTTTTCCAATGATGGCTCCCACAAGTCTCTAGGACAAGCTAGAGTTATGAAAGGGGGCGTGGCTAAATAGTGTGTGAGTTGTGTGTGTGTCTGTATGTATGCTTGTGTTGCGAGTGCGTGTGTATGCATGTATGTATGGGTGTGTGTTGTGTATGTGTCTAGAAGCAGTTGTCTGTACCACTTTTAAAACCAACTGACTGTATTATCATTGAATATGTGTATGTGACCCCCCATGCAGTGGAGTGCTGGCCAAACGGCAGTAATGCAGCTTAATCCACCCTGTGCATTCGTGCTGTGAAGGGTGCTATATAAATAAAGGTCATTCATTAATCCCCTCTGGCCCAGATAGGCATTTTCCCATAGACGGCCCATAGACAAGACACAGCTCTTAAGAATTTAAGAAGATGCCATCAACATGGAATATGTCCTCTAATAACTTTGTTAATTATGTACTTTTTTTAATCATTAAGACTGTTTATTTTGAAGTCACCCAGAGCTGTAACTTGGCAAAGTTGACGAGTACGAGCAGACAGCATCTATCTATCTGCTGTGAGACACATAATGCCCATGTGAGTTGGTCCAGAGGACCATGATTGTTTACTCTGGCCAGGGTCCTCCCACAAATCAGTGTTGTGCTGGGTGAGCAACTTCCGTTGAAATGGATGGGTGGCCATATTGCCATACTTCCTCCAGTTCTGTGATACCTCCATGATGTGAACCCCTTGTGTCATGGGTTGCCGTGGTTACTAACAGTGATTAGCTGCACCTGCCCAGACACACTCTAGAAATCACAGAAAAATGTCAAAATCACGTGTCAATCAAACGTGAATGACGCAAAAGCGAAACATGGCATTGCTGTCAAAGTTTTTTTTGTGAGTGAGAAGACAAACAGGTGAACATTTTGATGTAAAAAAAAAAAGTCCTAGTATGTGTGAAAATTTTAGGAGTGGTGGTGAGTTAGAAAACACGCTCAAAAAGTTAGAAAAACTGCCACTCTAGGTTTTGAACATTCCGCCATTCATTTCTATGGGGCAAAATTGCCCGCAAAAAGTTGAGTTATTCCCACACCGTGCACCAAAACGTTCCACAAAGGAATAGCACACCATTCTCCTCAAATCAAGCAGCTTCTTCGGGAATGATGTGCTATTCCTTTGTGGAAATGTGACCGTAGTGTGAAACATCTGGGAGCAGTAACATTTTTGTTGCAGCTAAAAAAGTAAAAGAAAATAGACCATTTTGAATTAAATAGCACCATGACAATTGTATTACAATATATGTCATATCACATTGTAATTTGTACTGGAAAACAAAATACCATAAGAAAAGTATCAATATGATATTTTGGCCATATTGCCCAGCCCTACCCTGAGTGAATGTTCACTAATAATAGAGCTGCAATGATTAATCGATTAATCGATTAGTTGTCAACTATTAAATTAATCGGCAACTATTTTGATAGTCGATTAATCGGTTTGAGTTATTTTTTCAACAAAAAAAGTCAAAATTCTCTGATTTCAGCTTCTTAAATGTGAGTATTTTCTGTTTTCTTTAGTCCTCTATGACAATTAACTGAATATCTTTGGGATGCGGGCAAACAAGACATTTGAGGACATCATCTTGGGCTTTGGGAAATACTGATCGAGAAAATAATCTACAGATGAATCGATAATGAAAATAATCAGCCCTATAAGTTGCAGCCCTAACTAATAATACAGATCCAACCTTTCTAGAGCATATACAAATGACACATTTCAAACTGAGATTCGCCGGTATTCAAAGGTACCTTTTCTTTGTCTCTTTCTCCTCTCTAGAAACACAGCAGAAAACCTGATTCTGTTCTGACCATGACGAGTGAAAGTCAGGAAATTGACGATGACTCACTGATGGAAATGGCCGGCGACGACAGCCCACAGACCTCCCACTGTGATACGAGATGGTCCAAGCAGTTGTTGGCCCTTCCACCAAAGCTCCACGAGCGACTGATGCCTTTCCAAAAAGAAGGAGTTGAATTTGCCTTGTCAAGGAATGGGAGGTAACGTGATCACTTTTCATATTCAGAACGGGTCACTTGAACACATACAGCTGGGTACTTCTTGTGCTATGAATGGCTCTGTTGATTGGAATCACTTGATTAAAGGAAACGTCTACCCTAAGACACTCTGAAGCTGTTAAGAAAACACTGGCGATGTACTTAACATCTCTGGGTCTATTTAGCAGTGTGGTCTCGTATTTTATGGTTGCCCACAGCGAACTAGCTAAAAACTCTCATCCTGACATACGAAACCAAGAGTTTGATAGCAGAAAATATTTCAGCCGCATGAAACAATAAAGGACGGGTTTCGGTGTCAGTCCCACCTTATCAAAGAGAAAGTGGTTCTTTCTAAACTGACCACGTTACACCTTCCTTCGACAATCGCACAGGGAGAAATCGATCGTAGAACAAGCATTTCCCCATGAAAGTAGCCTCAGCCGTCTATAATACCGCAGCCAACATAGCGTTATGTTTTGCATTTTGTGGCCACGACTGATAGACAGACCCCTGTGGTTCAGTTAATTTACTAACTCATAGTCGTTACTGTTAGCCTAGCTGCGACCACCCTATCTAGCACTTGATTGTTCGGCACAGCTCTGACTGGCAGGAAAACCATCTCCGTTGAACACGATGGCCAAGTATTCTCAATGCAGAATGAAATTCCATCCAACATCGCAGACTCAGTTGCACCACTTGTACTGTAGCATAATCGTATTGAAATGTACTGCCATAACTCCTACAGTTCTGATCCAGTTCGGATGAAGCATCGCACATAGGCTGACAGCAGGCCAAGGACCTGAATTCTCGGTCAACGACAAGTATTTTGTTTGAATTAATTTCCATCGTTCCGTTGAAATGGAATACAGCTTTATAGACATGCAGCTCTATTCTCATTGGGAGCGCTTTGT
This sequence comes from Parasudis fraserbrunneri, assembly GCA_900302295.1. Lineage (NCBI taxonomy): Eukaryota > Metazoa > Chordata > Actinopteri > Aulopiformes > Chlorophthalmidae > Parasudis > Parasudis fraserbrunneri. Next base: position 19,294 of record OMKL01008202.1, read on the forward strand.
AAGGTCAGCGGCAACCGAGGTCAAAGTTGAAATAATTTGAACCATGGGTAAATTTCGGTGGCAATTTGGAGCGGTGCGCCACGCCAAGGGCAGTGCTGCCGCCTACTGTAGTTGGGCGCCACCGCTCTCCCCATAGGAAAACAATGGCTCAGCCAGCGCAAAGAGATTTCGACAGTAGTCATGAATTTTCATTGAAGGTGTATATAGCTGACGTTACCCAGATGGGTAGGCTTTGCCCGCTCATGCAGGTGTAAGCTGTCAGGGATTTTCTATGTAACCCCCTTCCTCCTCCCCCTCCCCCACATTCCTTGGTCCCCTCCCTCTTCCCCACTCCCTG
>OMKL01008209.1:1802-9302 GCA_900302295.1 Parasudis fraserbrunneri
CACACACACACACACACACACACACACACACACACACACACACACACACACACACACAATCAGCCGGATTACACTGAAAACCACTTAGCACACCCAACTTGATTGAATGGCTTCATGCAGGAGGAAGAGTGCTCATGCAGTGGATGACAACCTTCTTTAAATCTTAAACTAGTCATAGAATGCAAATGAAGTAATTCCTTCAGGTTGAAATTTCCATATCATAAAGCTCAGGGCTGAGTCACTGTCACTGACCCAGTTGTGGCACAGAATAAAAAATTAATACAGTAATCTACAATGACAAAACACGAATAGGCCTATATTGGTTAAGTCAATGTTATTAACGATCAAATTAACCTACATCCTCTCACAGTCACCCTGTCTGTCATTTCCCAATGTCAACTCGGCCTATCCCATTTTTCAATTGGCTACCCAATAGCTGCAAATAAATCGGGGAGCAATCTAGTTTCAGATTTCATAAATCCAATATGTTCCAAGCTACCGGTAAATGCATAGCCTACAGTAGGCTATTGTAATCGTTGCTGTGTGATGCTGTCACCGGCATGGTGAAAAAGCACGCGTTGCGACAGCGCATCCTTACCTTCACCTGGAATCTAGGCGCCATGATAGCAGCCTACGTGTTCATCTCCTGCATAAAAAGGGAGCGATGCTCCTTGAAAGGAGGGGAGGGGTTTGAGGGAGATGTGCATAGCTACAATTGCGCTCCGGACCAGCAAAATGAGGGGATAGGAAGAGGGCTATGGGGGGAGATTACGAGTACAATCTTCTGCACTTGCTCTTATTAAAACTGATCTCACCAGGGTCTCTTATGGCCGCTGAGGTGTGAAATTAGACAGCTGCCTGGTGTTACAAATTGTTTTCCGAGCTGTTGCGCGGGGTTGCGCCATAGCCTTTGTACATGGCGTGTATGTCCAGCTCCGGTAGCCAACCGGTAGTCGGTCTGCAATGCCCCATTGTTCCATCTACTATGCGCGCGGCGCACTGCTATGCACCCTACAGTTTTTTATTTTCTTTGCCTCAGCGGGGTCTCTGTGGCTGTGCGCCTGCATCTCGTCTCCATGGAAACGAGCATCCTTGCATCCGAGTGTCATTTTTAAGACTATAGCATAATTTGTCTAAATATTTCAGTAAATGTAAAGGCACGGTATTTTAGCTTTTGGTAAACTGAGAAATTCACAAAACACCAGCCCACATCTTGACTTTATTTCATATCATAATAGGTCCATCCCAAAGCCTGGTTTAAATGAATTCAAATGACAGATGATGGCTGAACAAAATACAATGGGTGTGTTTCTAAACAGGCCGAGATTAGCCTGAATAGGTAGGCTGGTGGTTTCAGTCTAATTCTTCACGTTGTAGCCTATATGATGCAGACGTGAGAGTGAGTGGATTAAATGCATTAGGCCTATACCAAAAAAGCCAAGCAGAATGGTCCGACAGGTGTGACAATGGAAAATTATCTTGTGCTCAAGGCTATATCTACAAAATGGGCGAATAGAGCCATAACAGAGAAAATACAGACACCCAAGGACGACACAAACACAGACGTACACCGATGCTTGCCTACTCACACTGATACGAACCAGAGCATCCATCGTTGATGTGGTCGTTTTCAAATCCGACTCTGCCATTTTAAGAATTGACAAACCCCCTGCTGTCATCATCCTAATGGCAAAGGTAATTAGGACATAGCCAATGCAACAATCTTCAATACAACTTTAGTCTATCCGGATTTTTAAATGCTGTACAACGTGAATGTATACGATGCATTTGCGTAATGGATAAGGCTGTATTCAAAATAAATAGCCTAGCCCATAGCTATCCTCTAGATGGCAAACAAAAGTGAGTAAAACGATTGTCCAATTTTGATGTAAACGACAGTGACAATATCCCAATCGTAGTCGGTTCAAATACCGACGGACGTCCCTGGTTTCCTCGCCCAGACACCCCGCCCCCCACCCTCCTCTTGCCGAAGCGCACCTCGAAATTGTGGCAGACTTAGGTTTCCGAGTAAGGGAAAAACGATGAATATTATTGGACGAATCGGTTGGCAATTATGCTATTTGGGATTACTCGCTGAGGAAAATCAAGAGGCGACTCATCAGGACTTTATTTCACAATAGGCTACAATAGGCTATTATGGTATTTTGGGAGACCATGGAGGGTAGGGTGGGAATACAAGGAGGGCAGGTAAACTGAAGAGCAGAACTAACACCTCACTTATTGGGTAATCAATCGCAGTGGAAATGAAACACACACACACACACACACACACACACACACACACACACACACACACACACACAGCAGAAACAAAAAAGGAGTTGACAGTCTACTCAGAGACAGCAGGAGTGAAGGTGAAACACATGAAACATGATTCCAGCAGGGTTAGTTACCATTTTGGTCCAGAGCTTAGGGTCTTTTTCACAATTTTGCCACATGTGGGGAAGAGGATTACCCATCTCTCTGTCTGTCACCAAGTCAGGGATGAGTCTCAATCCAGCAATGATGCGCTTTCCATGTAGAAGGTCAAATCTGCATGGATTCTTGTGTATCCAGACCTGTTGTTGTATGCAGTTGTGCACACTTGCAACACATGATACATATCTCCAACTTCTTCATCTCTCAGTTACAACCCCTGGAACCCCCAGAATGTAATCTGCAGATACATTTGGAAACTGTTAGTTCATCTTAACCTTTGAATAATGTAATCAGTGCACCACTTTAAATTGCAACAGATTGTGTCTTGTCTTTATTGAGGAATATTATTTAGATGTGTTCCCCAGAGGTCTTGAGATATGTACAAAAGCAACTCTGTGTGTAACTCAAGAGTTTCTGGCCTTCTCTGTCATAACATCATGTATGACTGAAATAGCACCCCAGGACCCAGGTTGAACCTTCACTATTTAGTGATCTGTGGTGTGATAAGTATGTGTGTATGTAGGAATGTGAGCCCTGAAAAAACGTCAAACCTGCATTAAGTAGCTGTGTGAACCGGAATATCAAATGTACCTTTACATGATACAAAATATTCAGATACACTGTACTTTGGAACAAATGTTAAATCCTCCATATGTTTTTTTTTTCATTCATCCATCAGGTGGAAATATTAGCTCACATTTGCTTATCAGTTAAACAGAGGTCAAGTACTCAGAATGTGAAACAAGACAAACTCCAGCTTGGATGTAGGCTGCGGGGGCTTTGGGAACATGCTGGACAAGAACTCCTGCATAGTTAGCTCTTCATAAGCATGTGTACATGCATGTGCTTTCCGTGCAGGTAAATTATGTCATGGATTGTATGTACATGCTTACAAATGTGTATCAACATAAAATACTTTTGATTCATGATTATGTGTATATGTAGATCGTATACCAGGCCGGTGAACAGTAAACATATACTACCATACAATACAGGTTAAAACAGATTCAAGTAGGCTATATTCTTGTTTTCTTCCAAAACGTTGGTTATAACATAATATGATATATACTGTGATATGCTTCTCAGTCCAGTACACCTGGTTTGGGAGAGTGAAGTTGATCATTAGAGTTGAGTGACTTTCTCATTCTCCTATAGTTAATGGTCAATATGGACAAGTTGTGGCAAAATCCAGAGTAGAAACAAAATCCCCTGTCATCCATTTCAACATCCTTTGTTGCAGCTGCAGCTTACCCAAATGGTTTACTCAAGTAACAAAATGTTCTTTAGGTTACATAAAGAATGATGAAGCTGCAAATGGTTCCTATATTATCTCAGTATAATTTGGATGATGAAATATATATGATAAAAATGTGTGGGTTGAAATTAAATGCTCAAATCATTGAGTGAGTGTCACTCTTATGTTGTCAAACTGTAATTGCATTTGTTACAATTCCAGATACATTGTATCATTAGAATATCATGAATAAAGGATATCATTATTCAGATATAAACTGCTTTTAACTGGATATGGATTTTTTTCTGGAACACAGTGTGTTCTGAAACAGAAAATGTACCCGTATACTAGATATAGAACATTCCTCTGGGTGTCACCCTATACCAACTTTAATAATTTATTGTCTATGGAGCAGATTCAGATTTTATACCTGATGACTTCACAAATGAGACATTTTGCACTCTAGTTTTTGGATTTGGGAGAGTTAAGTTAATTTTCGCTAATATTTTTGAACTGTCTTAGACCATAGAATGACATGTATAAATTCTTAAATTGGGCATTGTTCTCCTTTAAGCTACACCTGAATGATCTTTCCAGTCATTGGAAAACATAAGTGCCAAAAAAAGGTTCTTGTGGAATCTTATTGTAAGTATTGTAGGTAGCCAGGTAGTAGATGTCTGATATGTACAGGGGGAAAAGAAGTGACCTCAACAGGGGACACCTGCATGTGAAGTAAAGCAAAGGAGAGATTGAGGGGGAGACATTTACTTGGATTTGGCAGTTCTGGAGAGAGCTATGATACCTTGGGCTTTTGAGTTTCATGTTTGCACAGAGTTTCACCTGTGCAGGGCACTGGGTAACTGGAGCTCCTCCTTTAGGTTGTTGAGGGAACTGCTGATGGTTTTTTAGGGGAGAAGAAGGATGAAAGTCCCGATGTGATCACTAAACACTTGAGCTGGGGTGGGTTGGAAGAAGGGGTTAGCTGTGAGGGCTAGGTAGGTATGCTGTGCTATATCCCCTGAAGCTGACACCATGTGACATCTCCTCTGACCTTGGCCCTTGTGATAGTGGTTGCATGGGTATCTGAGACATCAGACTGGGTTATAGCACTGAGTTGATCATATGTGTTTGTCTGGGTATCTGAGACATCAGACTGGGTTATAGCACTGAGTTGATCATATGTGATTGTCTGGGTATCTGAGACATCAGACTGGGTTATAGCACTGAGTTGATCATATGTGATTGTCTGGGTATCTGAGACATCAGACTGGGTTATAGCACTGAGTTGATCATATGTGATTGTCTGGGTATCTGAGACATCAGACTGGGTTATAGCACTGAGTTGTTCATATGTGATTGTCTGGATATCTGAGACATCAGACTGGGTTATAGCACTGAATTGATCATATGTGATTGATTAAATTGCTGGGATATGAAGTAGTTGGATTGTGTGGGTGGCTGCATCTTTGTAACTTTGTTGTGGAACAAGTTCATGAAGAATCCTTTTGCCTTAGTCTGGGTGCATGGTCAGGGTTATATGTTTGACGTCTGGCCAATGAGGAGGTAAAACAGTCCCTGACAACCATTACATTTTACATTTTCTGCATTCGGCACAGGCAAACCTGTTGGAACAAGGCCGCACTAGCAGGAAAAAGGAAAATGGTAGTGGAACAAATACATAGCCAGGAGGAAGCAACAAGATATGCTAGGGCGGTAGCTCATGCAAAGCAGGGACAATGGATGAACTGGGAAAGAGAGGAGGAAACTGAGCTGGAGGGATTTGTGTAGCATGCACTCTAAGTGTATTAGGTTCATCATGGGTGTAACCTATGATGTGATATGCTGCCTTCTCCTCAAAACCTTAACCAGTGGCTAACAGCCAGTCCGCACCGCTTACATGAGCAGCACATGTGTGGCGTGCGAGCTGCTGCAGTTCAACAAGGCAGCCGTCAGGTACAGTGCGAGGTACTCTGCAAAATAGTCAGTGAAAACGCTCTGTTGATGACGCTGTCTGTGTGGACACCATCAAGCGTGTGAGGCGCGGCAGTTCAGCGTGGCAGCCGTTAACCGGTGTGCTCCGGGGCTTAGTCACATTGTCTGGGTGCAAAACTTTAGTCTCTCCCAAGGATGATACACTTGATGTCATAACCAAGGGCTTAAATGTATAGCAGCAGCAATTAAATTCATGCTGCCGCCGTGTTTATCCTCTTATATCATTAGTATGAACACATTTCCATGAGCAGATGACTAATTCAGTTTCATATATTTCAAGACATGAAAACTTTGGCATGAAAAACAATGTTAGTCAGGTATAGTCCCTACCTGATCCTAGATGTCTTATCCTGGGTCTTTCCCATGCTCCTTTTCAGCAAAGGTGCTCCTGGCGGTTGTACAATCTCATCCTAAACATAAACTAGATGAATGCACTCGGTAGAGCACAGATCTCTGCCAAGGCTTAACAATCTCCCCACATGACTTTCACACTCAACATTTTACCGGGGATATGACAGGAATTAGAGTTGCCTCTATTGCCGGTATGAACAGACCTAGGTAAATCCAAGTTTTATGTATCAATGATGGCAAAGCAGGCAAAGTGTTCACAAGTAACATGTCACATCCTGTTCACCATGAATTTTGGCCTTGGTTTATCAACTATCTACATAATACATATTGATACCATCAATAGGATATCACAAATGGACAAGACATTTCAAATATAATCATGATCAGACAAACTGTCAGATCATTTTGGTTTTGTGAAAATAGCACCACCATGAGGTCAAATGACCCTTCACATGACTCCTTGCTATAGTAGGACAAACATATTTGTCAAGTTTGGTGCAAATCGGACAAAGTGTTCACAAGTAACACACCACTTACTGTTTACCATGTATTTGTATGTATCCATGTATCCATTTTATTAGATCTGGTGGTAAAGACAGTTTGGCCTATATCAACTATCTAAATGATACATATAAAGACATTGGTCCCTAGATTCCACATGGCAAGTTTGATGCAAATCAGGTAAACAGTCCAGGAGGAGTATAGAAAAGAGGATTATGCCAATATGGCAGATTTCATAGGTCCTTATGGCAAATGTGTTGGTCATGAAGAATTGCATCCCTGGGTATAATTTGTGACTGTATGGCTACTGGGTCTGGAGATATGTTCATTTGAAAATTGAATGTTTGGCCTCATGGTGGAGCTAGAGGAAAAACCATGGGGTCAACAAACTCGATAGGTTTCTTCCTCTTGGAGTCATGAACGCTCAAAGCAGATTTTATGGCAATCTGGCCATTACTTTTCGAGATATCTTGTTCAAAGTCAAACAAACAAACTAATAAAATATAGGAATATAGAAATATCAGAATTCACCACAGCATGGCAAAGTTTAGAAGTGGGTATAATGGCAGGGTGCACAACCTCCCTGTTAGCTTTTTCACCATGGCGATGGAGGTAATCATTAGGGCAACTAAATGGGTTATAGTTGGGTAAATAATACAGAGAGGGCTTTACCTCCCACAATTAGGGCATATACAGTACTATGAATGATTTAACAGTGATGACTAGAACAGCACCTTGTACAAAAAGGCAGCTTACCAAACTGAATAATAACCAGTCAGAGCTAGGATGATCCAAAACATTTTACATAGATGAAGAAGCAATCCCAACTACAGTATGTTAGATAAACCTGTTAAAAGCGTTTTTTTGTTTTTTGTTTTTTTTTAAATAAAGTGGTATGAAATACTTGCCAGTAGTGTAATCGGTGAATAGCCATTAGCTGACTTACCAAGTCCCATGGATGAAGTTCTGGCTGTGTACTGGGA
>OMKL01008209.1:14302-16287 GCA_900302295.1 Parasudis fraserbrunneri
AAACAAACTCCTTAAGTCATAAATAATGGACTTTGTCAGCCGATACATTTCACATGACACTGCACGGCTTTAAGGCAGAATTGTAAACATTTCAAATGCAGATTGAATGATTCTTAGTCCTGTCCATGGTGTATCACTAATGCCATTTAATCGCTGCAAAGCAGAGAAAAACCATTAAGAAAAACACAATCAAAGAAGAAATTAAGTGTCCATGTTCCGACAGTGTTTAAGTTTTTCTCTGTCCCCTTGCTCCCTTACCTGTAGAAGATGAATCTGTGCTGTGAGAAGGTGAGAGGCTGTGGAGGCTTAAATAGAGGAGGAACACACCTTTTGAATCCCCCACTCTATTCAAAGTTGTTTTATAATATAAACTGTCCATCCAGTATTTCTGGTTTTGGAATGGCGTGACAGTAACAAGATACTGCATTTTGACTTTATGACTTGGTTATATTTCTCAAGACATGACGCCTTAGGGGAATATTTTTATGGAATAAGCTGGACTAACTGCATTGGAGTGTGTACAGACAGAGTCATGATGATTATCAGGCAGACAGGCAGTGTTGGGAAACTACTCTAAAACTAGTTCACCAAACTACTTGCTACTTCACATTGATAAGTAGTTAAACTAGTATTTCATTATCACACCTTTATTTTTCTTCTTATTCTGTATTTTATGTATTTCGCTTTGTGCATTTTCTTCCAATGCTTCCTGTGTAGTACTGACAACAACACAATTTCCCTCAGGCATAATGAAGTTTTCACGTTCTCTTTTATCTATAGACATTCCAGTCTGACTTGTTTGACTGCAAGTCACTGTAAATTAACTTTTAGTGTGAAATGTATGTAAAATTAAACAAACACAGCCATCTAGAATGGCAACCAATGGAACGGTTGCTATCCAGAAGCTTAGCATAGGTTGAAATGGCACATCAGAATCAGACACACTATATTCCCAAATTAATGTACAGGAATTTCTCTTGGTGAAAATGGTGCAAAAACATCAATGGCTACTGTAAACAGCTCCACGACGGTATGACAGTATGACACACAACCACAACAGGACCTCATATACAGTGCATTGGGAGAGTATGTGAAGATGTTTAACTTGTGAATGGACATTGCATGTGTAACATATTATGTCATGGTCGGCTCAAACATGACAAATAACGGGAGGTGACACAAGAAGGTAAAGCAAAAAAACATTAATTTATTTAAAACAACTAAAAACAACTACTTCACAATGATAAGTAGTTAAACTAAATCTTAACTACTCTCAAAAATATATAGTTTGTCAAACTAAAACTACTTTGAAAAAGTAGTTCAACTATATTACTACATTGCGGAAAATCATCGCAAAATGAGTCTGGAATCTCATTTAGTTTGAGCAACACCTGAACTGATGCTGAGTATGGGTGTGGGTGTGTTGATTTATGGATCAGGGCATGCAAAACCTCACTTAGTCATATCCAAGGTTGTGTTTTATGGAGGGGACAGCATACATTTCTGTACACATGTACACATATATATTTCTTCTACATATATCTCTTACAGATATACATCGTACACATGTATATCTCTGTACAACAATATGATTCAAACTCACTCATTAACATACAGCTACAGTAACTCTTTTTACGTGTATATCTGCTGACTCCTGTAGGCTACATACCGCATGTTACTAGCATGTAAATAGGAATCCTGTGTCTAAACTTTCTACAACGTTAAAAAAAGCAGGGTCTGGATCCATGATTCTGATTGGCTAGTAAGCGTCACGTGACCTCCATTTTGCGGGGTAAATCACACGATCTATCCCGCTTGGGAAGCTGAACCAGGAACTGTCAAACAGGCCAACTGATCGGTGCGCTGTTTTCACAACTATGTGTCTTTTTTAATAATATCTAGTAGTCTAACTGTTGTAGAAAAGCAGTTAACCCCTCGAGGAAGGGGTAAATGCGTGGATTTACGCCCGGTTGTAAATCTAAATC
>OMKL01008230.1:2921-13376 GCA_900302295.1 Parasudis fraserbrunneri
GGGGGGGGGGGGGATAATCTTCAGTGGAAAGATGACAAAACTACACTTAACTTAACTGTAAACAAAAAGATCTATTAAGTTGTATTGGTTCTTTCAGTGAAGATATATCTTTTTTTTATGTTAAACTGTTTGCCTACCATTCTTCATGAGCGTCTTGACTTGGTCACCCAGAGGCAGGGTTCGGAGCTGAGCCATGGAGAGCACGTTACTGGGTCCTACGGGCTTGACACTGACACATACACAGAAGGAGTAGGATTAATCTCACGTCTCCGAAGACATAATCCTATTTTACATTGACGACCGTTTTTGGGAAGAGTTAAGAATACTTACACTTTTTCCTCTGCCAGGGGGGGCATGAGCATGGCCAGATACTCCCTAAGGGAACAAAGAGAGGTGAATTAGAGAGAGCGCCAGGTAGATCAGGTGGGAAGAACAGATAATGGTGAGAGCGAGGAGAGGGATGGAGAATCAAGGAGCCATAAACAGTCTTGGTTTCAAGCAAAATGCCACTTTGGCAGAACATTTCCATTCTAAGAAAGCACACATTCCTAAATATGATTTATGATATTAGCTGCTCTAGCAACCAATCCCCTTCACTGGCATTTAGCCAACCCCCAACCCCACAACTCTCCTCATTAATAACTGCACACTAGCTAAATAACACATTCAAAAAGTATGATACAGAATACAGGTAATAACATAATCTGGGTCACAATGCCACCTTCATCTATATGTTAGAAGTAAGACTTTTTAGACTTTCAAAATGAGTTTCAAAATGAAAACGTATAAGTATGTAAAGTGTTTGACACCACTACGGATGCCCAAGGCAGCCAATATCAGTGACCGACTGTCCATTAACCTATATGGATGACGCATGTTTTAAAATGGCAATGTTCTGACTGAAATCAAATATCGCTTTCGAGACGGTCTCCTCAAAATAATGTGATATGTCCAAATTACCATCTTGCTGTACTTACTTTGGAGTTTTGACCAGTTCAGAGTTCTCAGAGGCATCCGCAGTCTGACAGAACAGGTACTGCCTTTCATGATCTGACCGTCCATCCTGGATAGAGAGGAAGACAGAGCAAGAGGACTGTTGGGACCATCCACTTGACTATAGTTTATTCTTACTTACAGTATGCACAAGCCTAAGCCATTCTGTTAACACTATGGTAGAGGTGGGGAAAATATATCGATATAAGGATTATTTCAAGGCTTTTATTGAAAGACCTCATAACGTTAATAATCGTTAATTATGTTTTCTCAAATAATCTTCTTGAATATGAAAACATGGTCGACTGCCTGAAAGGCCTTGAATTTCATCGAGAAATCATTTGTGGCTTTTACTCAAGTATCGTTCTGACATTTTAATTCCCCCAGGGATACAATTCCAGCTTTTAACTGTCAAATGGAAGGGGAAAAACTGCGTAATACATCACAATGTAGCGCAGTGTAGAACTGCAATACGTACTGTATCAAACAACAAGAATCGAGATATGATTGAATCGTGGCCAAAGTATTGTGATAACATCATTATCAGGAGCCCTCTCATGATTCCCACCCCTACACTACAGTGACTGCATTTTGTTACCTTGACACCATGGTAGTGCAGGTGAACCCACGGCTCCTCCGCCTGCTTCTTCTGGAGAAACTCATAGGACTGGATCCTCCTCTGACGGGCCTGCTCGGACTCAGGACGAGAAAACCTCACCTGAAGAGGTTCGAGACACGTGGTAGAGGGGTTTCACTTTAAAGTATTAAACCGTATGAGCTCAGGTGTTAGTGATAAGAGTAGTTTACATTCTAGAGGGAGAGGGGCTGTCATGGTTATGCCTTGAAGTATAGCTGTCTGTGGAGCAATCTTTGGTATGAAGCCCTTTATAGGCGAGGAGGGGTTTACAAAAGCGTACAGAGACAGAGAATATGAGCGAGCGAGTAAAAGAGAGAGAGAGTGCAAAAACTCTTACAGTAATGGCCTTGGCTTCTTCCTCAGCTTCATCCTGAGAGGAGTCTCCACCTGCACACACAAAAACACTATCAACTCATTTCTGTGCCTCCATCATTAGATATTGAGAGCTTTATCGTCCCCGGGGGAAATTGCCTTGTTATTACGAGCACTGCACGGCAATGGTGGGAAGGGAATATACAACGGCAAATAACATACAATATAAATGTATAATATACAGATAAGGGAGAACAACACACGTTTACATGCTTCTCTATAGCCTTCTGTAAGTACATAAAAGTCCGTGCTCCTCCAACATCTCTCATCACTTGCTCAGGCCCGAAGAATGTCCCGGAGACTTAACGTCGCCTCGAATAACACTGAGCGAGTGATGACAGCGTGCGGATGTCCTTTCTCCTTATAGCCTGTTCTAACGCCGCCAACGCAGCATCTGTCACAGAGTTTAGCGTTCAGGTGCGCAAGGGAGACTCTTTGACGACTCGCGTCGGAATGCGGGAAAAAAAAACGGACACACACCGTCATTGGCTGCCTCCCTCTCCCTGTGCTTCGTGTCGGCCTTATCCAGGTAGGTGAAGCTGGGTCTCATCTGGAGGATTCCCTGCAGAGGCGTGATGTGGAGCTCCCCTGTTGACGTCATCATCATCAGCGACACAATCGAGTGACCAAACCTCTGTGTTAAATCGTTAATAGTGTAACCCTGATATAAGAGTCTGAATACAATATTTATAATAAATAAATAAATAATAACAAAAGGTTATGCAGTGGAATACAGTATCTCTTTGTCATTGGTCATGTGAAACAGACCTTTGCGGAACACTCCAGCAGCATATCTGGAGGTGTTGGTGGTGGCCTGGATGGAGGAGAATGTCTGTTTGTCCATCATCTTCCTGTGTGAAAACAGTACAAAAAAAAAAAGTTTGTCAGATCGGTGCCGATAATTTTGTCCAGTCCATTTATGGAGTTCTGTGTGGAAATATATCCGATTTGGCTTTTTTTCTGCTTTTTTGTGTTGTTCCAATGCAAACAATAGAAATAAACATGTGAATACCAAAGCATTTGTAATTGTAAGTGGTGCATTATCTGACAGAAGTGCAGGGGTGCCAATATTTTTGTCCATGACTGTGTGTATATATGTATGTATGTATATATATATATATATATATATATATATATATGACAATGTATTCTATAGGTTATGCCTTGCTATGAGTGCTAAAATCTGAGGACTTGTTAACAGAGGTAGTAGCCATGACTGGGAACTGGGACAACAAAACACAGGAAATAGTGGGGCGAGAGCAGGATATGAGGCCTATTAGAAGTTGTATGTCCAAAAAAAAAGATCCTGGTGGAAAACAAAACATTCCTCGTGGAAAGAGGTGGCCAGTTAAGAACTGTGTGATGCACCGATACCAGCATCGCATATCAGACCGATACCAGACTAAAACAGGGTATCGGTATCAAGAGAATTTTCACAATACTAGAATCTGATACAAGAGCCATGTGGAACATTGAATTTCTGTTTTTTGACACCGAGGCATTTTTTTAAATCTCTCTCCGAGGGAGAAGAATTCATATACTGCATCTCAATCTTTTTTTGTCCAGTGACTCCAAACCAATGAAATAAGGGCCCAGTTACATCGATCCATTTTGTTCGTCAGTCTACGTCTGTTTATAATTATTTTTCAATGGAGGAGTATCCATTTATTGGACAGGGCTGATGATGTGTCCATCTTGGTCAGATTTGTGTCCATTTTGATGTTAACAAATCTGTTAACAAAGCGGTTGTTTCTGCAAAAGCACGATTACATTAAGTCCCAATTTAAAAACAAACCAAGGGACAACAATACATTCCTTCTGTTTTCTCTCCATTTTCTGATGGATCAATGTAGCTGCTCCCCACGATTCAACTGTTCAGCAAAGTAATGAATAGGAATAGGATGATATTTAAAGGTTTAGCACTCAGACCCGGTGTCGACAGTGAAAAAGTTGTATCTGTGCATCGCTATTAAATGTTCATTTATGCTTCACGTGCTGGTTAGTCATTATGGCGTGACTGCGTCTGTGATTGGTTCCCGCTGGCTGTAGCCATTGTGTCATCACAAAGGCACACAACAGCACAAGGGTGAAAACACAAGGAGTATGTAGTGCTAGACCTATGCAGACGGCATGCGTGGAGTTGGTGCTTGAAGCATTTTTAGACCTTAAGAAGTGTTTTAGCAGACGTACACTGAGTAGGTGTTGGTTTCTTCATAGGTAGTTCCATCCACATTAAGAGCGATCTGCTCTCCCTTACTGCGACAGTAGTTGGGGCTCATAGTGTTGATAGCCATCTCCAGCTCCACCTGCATAATGGATAGTACATGACAAAAATAACAAATGAAAAAGAAAATAGACTGACTGAATTTAGTCTCAGGGTTGTGGGCGACAGGCGAGCTGGTGTTACCTTTTGCTGCTTGGGTTTGATCTTGGCAGATAAGTGGTTGACATCATCATAAGTCATACTAGAGGGGCGGACTGGGTACTGTGTGGGAAAGTACAATAAGCCTTGATGAGACTGTGAAACTTATATCAACAGAAATGACAGATTAAATAGGTTACCGATAAGGTGTGGTAGCTAACTTCATCAGTTTAACAAAAGGATGAAAACAAAAACCACTTTTGGAAAGGGGACCGTGATGAGTCAATACAAACAAAGTGAAAAGTTTAACCGAATGGAATAGAGGACCCTTACCTGAAAGAGATAGAGCTTGTCTCCAAGGCTTTTGGCTAGGTAAACGTCAATCTAAAGACAAAAAAGAATTGTTGCAAGTTATCCTCTGTTCATCCAAGTTGGTGTGCAAGAAGAACACAAAATGAAATCTCTTGCTGATGAATGACTGCATTTTTACAGTGCTTCTCTGGTACAAGGACTCCAAAGTAGTTGGGTGATGATGACACCAACCTCTTCTATAATGGGGTCATCATCCTCCCCACTAGCCATAATGAAGGGAACAGTGTGAGGGGGAGATGGGGAAAGGAGACGTCACAGGAGAGCAGCAGCAGATCTCAGAGATCCAACCTGGAATCAAAGTAACATTGAATGAACAGCTATGATTTAGGTCACCACACCTACCGACGTGCCCATGCCCAAAGCTAATGAAAAGCACAAGTTGAGCCAGTCATCTGGTGGTGCAGTAGCTTGGAGTTTGAGTCAGGAATTCTGTCAGGTCCATTCTAGTGACATAACATTTATGTGATTCAGCAGATTGTAAGTACAAACTCATCAAGCTATTGTCGGGAGGGCCAGCACTGTCAGACACCAATATATCATAGTATATCCTTTGATGAATAAATGTATCGACTAGAAATCCAGCCAATCCATGCATGAGATTGCAATCTCAGCTGGTGCCATCACTGATAGCCAGGTAACACTGATATGATGCAAGATCATGTAATCCAAATAATTTTCTGCACGGCCGCAATAAGTTACATTAATACAAATAACAACGTTAACCAATCAGCTGAAGCTGTTCATCGTTTTAACGATACAAAAGAACAGTGACACATTATTTTGTGCTATCTTGCCGGAGAGCTCGCTAGCTAGCTAACGCAAACGTTATGTGGTTAGCAACATAGCTAGCTAGTTAGCCAAAAGTTCCAGTCAGTCACAGGCCTACGCTGCAATGCGGGTTTAATCAGTAACGTTCCCCAAAACACCCCAGAAAGGAATACATTCCTCTGTAAAACAATGCCAACGTCTACTTGTAAACAGCGCGACTAGCATCATGTCCTCGGCTGGCTAGCCGGTGGCAGCTAGCTAACGTTCCTCGCTAGTTAGCCGACGTAGCTAAACCAAATGTTAGCTAACGTTAGCTAGCTTTGACAGTCAAAATAATAGAAGTCACTCGTCAGGCCTTACTTATCAAGTAGCTTTTCCACATTAACTTAACATCCAAGGTAGATATTAGTCTCACCTGCACACTTTAAAGTAACGCTATCTACTCTTTTGGCTTTCTCATTCGCGTGTTCAGAAGGATATATTGTTACAGGTGAGATGTCTAACTCAGGCTACACAGCTGAAATGTGTTGGTGTTGGTACCATGTTGACTCCTCTCCTGGAACACGTGGGGAGGAGCTCGTGCCCATAATGCAAAGCGAACCAATTACTTTTTGCCTGCAGATGTCGCAAAAATACAGATGTATCGATTTAGTTGTAATGTCGTCTGTTTATAATCACTGATATTATATAGCATATTAAACGCCGTTAAATTGGTTACTACTGTTATATGGAAATATGTGGTGAACGTTCTGAAAAGGTAATGGCAGCGGTGGGATTCGAACCCACGCCCCCGAAGAGACTGGAGCCTTAATCCAGCGCCTTAGACCGCTCGGCCACGCTACCATGTTCACATATCGCACAAGAAGCATTTAATTTTCCTATATAGAAATATTCATATAATAAGGGGTATACACAGCATCTTCTGTCGTCGCTGTGGCCTTTAAATTCATCAGAATTCTACTTGAGATTTATCATACCTCACTTTCAATTGATAACTGACTCATTTCTTTAGCATACCCACTGCCACAGTCATGCAGCTTTTCCATTTTGACAAAATGGACTACATACACCTATGCCAGCTGTTCAATTTAATATTGATGCCAACATTCCAGAGCTCCTACAGGCCAAACCCTCCCAACTGACTCTGTCCGACGCTGTCTGTTGATGGATCACAGTTTCCTGACAGACAGTACGCAGGACTGGGAACGTATACATCTGGTCTACTCCATACCAATGCAGGACCTCAAGTGGGAGGACAACATCGACTCTACTGCAAAAAATATAAAATTAAAATAAAATAAAGGCTCGCCAAAGAATGTGTCACATACGTGACACAAGTTCAACGACTCGCAGGCATGGTACAACTCTACAAAGCCATTATTGAGTCCATCCCCACCTCCTTTATAACAGTCTAGTTTGAGTCAGCTAGCACTCGAGGCAAACCCAAACCGAGAAGCATCATCCGGACAGCAGAGGGAATGATCGGCTGCAACCTGCCATCCAGGACCTCTACAACTCGAGGACTAGGAGGCGTGCCAATAATATCATCGATGATCCCTCACGCCCTGGTCACCTCATCCCCTCGGGGAAGAAACTGCGGGACGTGATGTCTAAAGGCATCCACAGACTACATATTTTACATTTATTATACTGTATGTCAGATTATACGATAAAAAAAAAAGAGGTAAAATCTTTGTTTTATATGGTTCAATGGCCTCTGGCTGCGTGTTGGAGCCGTTCTGCTGACATCATAGAGGGCAATATGAGCGTCCTACATTGGCCAATGGTCAATGGCCAACACGTATCATTTCAACATCACTATCTTTAACTGCTGGCCCAGAACAACATAATTCACATGCATTTATAGAAATTGCTTCCATCTGCGTTCTTGTTATCTTGTTTGCACATCCGGTAGCTCTGCTGTTCCCAGAGCAGTGTATGTTTGGGGTCTGTTATGGTCAAAGAGTTGGGTCCCAGATGTCAAGTAAAATGGCTTTCATTCTCATGCCTTAAAATTATTCAAGTCTCCCGCACATATTCCAATCAATCTCCAGTCCGGTTGGGCTGTACTGGCTTTCTTTTCACGTTTGAGATGTTTATATTGTTTTTGTCACAACGGCCTGCCAAACATGCTGTCATTGTGTTATAGCCATAGCACCAGCCACACTCCATGACATTGCCCCAAGATTTCTGACACTGCGAGAACTTCGTTGGAGCCTGTTGCAGTGGATCGGCACGTAATCGGCCGTCCATGACCCTGTCACTCTTAACAACCCACTTCAGCCGACCATCATTCACAACGAAAGACTGTCCACGAAGGGAGCATTTTGTCTGAGACAGGCTAAATATGTCCAAAATCAGTGTGTGGGGGCCACAGAAGAGTTTTCCCTCGAGCTGTGGCCCTCATTAGCAACTTAATAGTACTCCCCTGACCAGCCACCAGATATCAGCCCTCACACCCTACAACTGTTACTCATCTAACCCTGTATATACCTCTTACATCACATCCTCAAGTGCAATAGTTAAGGCTCTTACAAAGACTGTATAAAGTCTATACAGTAAGAAGATAATTCTTTCCACCCCTGCAAATTCTCTGTATACCATATTCTATTTATTATGCTCCTAATACTGTATATACTGACTTCTCAGATTCTATTTTTGCATTTGGACAAATACCTCCAAACTTCTCTGCATTCCACTTGTTTTTATATTTGTAATTTTCAGATATTTCTATATTGCCTTTTATATTTTTCTAGATCTGTTGTTTTTTGTCCTCTGTGCATGGAACAGAAATTACCAATGAAATGCAATTACAAACTTTATTTATAATTTGTATATGCTCTAGTACTTTTATACAAACACCCATGCAAAATAAGCATTACATGTGTATTCTACTGACTTACAGTACAAGAAATGAGTAAACAAAAAATTTTGTTCAGACATTCTTTCATTGAAAAAATCTTCAGGACCAAAATACCTCTCTTACAACATTTGTGTAGCTAAAAGGTAAACTGGGATAAGAATAGAAAACAGGTCAAAAACCACCAACTCCAAAAAAGAAGCGAGAAGACGTCATAGTCTACACACCAGGAGGGGTAACCCCTGAAACAGACTGGAAGAGGAACGGAATGCGGAAGGCACACTGAACAGCACCTGCTTCACTTCGGCACTCATGTTAACAGGCGCTGCCGTCCACGCTGGATGCACCTGGTGCGGAGCTCCGCACACGGTTCACAGAGGGGTAGGGATAAAATCTGCGTCAAGGCTATTTTTTCGGTGTAGCCAGACACAGACTCCATAGAAATACACTGGGAGATTCACTTGCAGTGACTACAGAATGCATTCAAAAACCCAGTGCTTGGTGGGTTTGCTCTAGTGCCAACTAATGCCTCTCCCGTTCCAGTCATCCAGTTTCAGTCAGTTTCAGGAGTAAGGCCGTGTACAGACAAGGCATCTTGATAGCATGCAAAAAAAAAAAGAAATCAATGTGAGCATGGCCTCTCTTGGCCAAGTCCCGCTCTCTCCCCGTCTCTGAAGGATTAAAGTCTGACATTGGTTGTTGCTCGCAGTTAAGCGCAAAAGTTAAGATAGCTTTCTACTTCGACGCAAACAAAAAGTGAGGTGAGCTGTTCCATATGAAAAAATTAAAAGGTCCATGCAAACGCTTCAGAAAAAAAGCCTCGTCTGAACGTACCTTTATCTCTGAAACAGACTGTAAGCGGAATGCACGCTGTATGGCACACGCTTCACTTCGCCGCCCGTGTTAATAAGTGCTGTTGTCCACACCGGGAGCGCCCAACGTGGAGCTCCATGCAAGGCTCATGGAGGGGTAGGGATAAAATCTGAGTCTAGGCTATTTTCTTTGGCGCACCACGCATAAATACACTGGTAGATTCACTCGTAGACTCCAGATTGCATTCAAAAGCCCCATGCTTGGTGTGTTTGGTCTAGTACCGACGTATGCCTCTGGCGTCTGGCCATTCTGCTCCTGCTTCCTGTCTGTTTCAGGGGTAAGAGGACAATTGCATAGTTAACGCACACTCAAAGCAGCATAACGCTAGAAGCACACCAGACACAGAAGTGCCGCAAAGCGTCAATTCTTGTGTGAGCAGGAGCCTGGCTCTTCATACCAGAAGCCATTTCTCTGCGCCGGTCAACAAGAGAAAGGCCCAATCGGTTAACATGGGCGCTGAAAGGAAACTGGCTGGACTTCACGGCGCTTCGCAGCACTTCGGTGTCTGGTGTGTTTTCAGCATAATGCTGTAATAAAAAGTATGTAAACTGTAAACATTCAGGATTAATCCTGAACCTGTAGAGAGCAACCAGGCCATCAGGCTATTTCTGCATATTCAGCTGCACCAAAAAACATGCTGGTTCAAGCAGAAAAGCAACGACTCCCAAGCCATTTCTGTAATAAATCCAGTAAAATGCCCAAGATGTCTCCGCTCCTTATTCCTCCTCCATTAGTGCCCAGGCCTCCTCAGCTTTCATGTAGTACTGGTTGGCCAACCGGCCTTTCATTGCCTCCATGGCAGCATCTGCAGCCTCTGTGAACAGATCACCTGTAGAGGAAGAAAGAATGACAGGTTGGTGCGCAGCAGGGGCAAGAATGTTGGTGCTTGTTCCGCATCGGTTTTGTTCGGCATAACAAGAGTTTGGTAAGGAGGCTGACCATTGCCTAGCAGTGTAGGGTGGTGCATCTTGGCAGATCTACTGTCGAGCCTTCTGGAGGTATCGTGGGTCTAACTCAATAAAATATCTGTAATGGGAGGTGCTCACTTCATTACCCCAATGGCATTTGGCTTTGGCAATGGCTTTGTACTGCCCATCCGTACCCTTTTACATTTAAACTAAGCTTGTAAGCATGTACTCAACCTACGCAACAGATAATTACATCATATCCTGTGTACTGATAAATTATCTTTTTTTTTTTTTTTTTTTGAATTTAGAA
>OMKL01008236.1:2254-20228 GCA_900302295.1 Parasudis fraserbrunneri
ATGGAGCCCAAACTAAAACCAATGCTTGTAAGACATACCTCACTTAATTATCCTAATGCAAACCTTTTGGAGACATGGTTAGTAAAGCGTGTGTGTAATAACTTTATCTCTTGAGCACTATATTATCAATGTTGCTTCCCCTTTGAGTCTTGACATGTTCTATACCTAACGGTATGTGTACCTCAAGGAAGAGACTCTTTTCTGGAAGGCCACTGGACTCTTCAAGTGAAGACCACTAGACTTTGTTGATCTTGAGTGTGTGTATATCACTTCTGTGTGAAGAAAAAAATTAAATCACTATGTAGAAAAGACCATGTCTATTTTCTTCCAGTATAAATCTGACTATACTATTGGCCTCTCGTTTTAAAAGAATATCCAGAAAATGTATTTCCTGAGGATCATGACGTGACGAGTTTGGTTGACCTCTATTTGAAACCCATTACCAACCTCCCTTCCCTCATATTGCATGTGATTCTATGGATCAGATTAATGCCCTAAAATCAATACAACATTGAGACAGGGACAACTACATTCTGGCAATAACCACGGATATAGAATGTTAATTTGCAAATGTTGACCACTGGGGGGCTTAGAAGCTCTCACCCATTTCCTCATTCAAAGAGCTCCAGACACTTGCACACAGTGCATTAGAGGTCTAAAAAATAACATGTTTATGTTTTGAAATTCTTTGATAATTCAACGGAACATTAATGGGAAGTGAAATGAGTCCTAATTTTAGTTCCCTACACACACATTTTGAAAGTGAATTTGTGACATGTCTTGAGATATGTTGACAATGTATTTAGGGTTCTGAGGATGTTTTAATGGAGTGGATGAACATCTCTCTTTTATTATACATCATGATCCTCAGGAGATATATTTTCTGGATATTCTTATAAAACGAGAAGGCAATGGTTTAAATCACAGATTGAAATAGAAAACACTAAACACACCATGTCTCCAAAAGATTCAGTGTAGTGAAATGATGCATTCGTTTTAGTTTTGTCTCCATCAAAAAAGAAAATGTCTGTTTGCTTATAAAAGGTGGCTATTGGTATGTAAAGGACTATATATATGTATGCCTTGTACATTTTTTGCCTTATTTATGTTCTTGCTGAATCATGTGCACATGGTTTTATAATACTTTAAAATGGGGTTTAAAGGGTCAGTTCACCCAAAATAGAAACCGTATTTTTCCTCTTACCTGGGGTGCTATCTATCCATTCAGAAAGTTTTGGTGTGATTTACCTAGTTTTGGAGATATATGCCATAGAGATCTCTGCTGTTACTCCAATACAACTGCCCCTTTAATAGTGATTGCCTTGTCCTATGGATAAATTACAGTATTTTTCTTCCTATGTAAGTGTGTAGATAGGTCTGGCAAGGCGAGATTACACCTGACTTAACTTGGGTTGACATTACACATTAGATGACATGAAAGGTTCTATAATTGAGTGAATGAACAGGTGTTTTAAACTGACCTGACAAATATCCACTATGGATCAAAATGTTTTAGATAAAGAAGACTAAAATATATCGGCTCAATTTCTACTTAAGTGTTCTGCACTTAGACCAGCACCCACTGTCGATGTGAGTGTAGTTAATTCTATGCTGTATGTTGTTCCCTACAATCACTCAATCAATCAGTCGGTCAGTCAATTCACCAAGTTTTGCACATTTCGTACAGTGTTGCAGTGCACTTTACGAACATCAAAATACTGTATTTAAAAGAAATTACACGTGATAATAGATAATATGTAAAATATACAGATTAAAAGAGGGTAATAAAAAGATACAATAAATGGGGGAGGGGAAGCAAAAAAATATCAGCAGTTTGTGCTGACCTCAGCTGTTCAGGTACTGTTCCAGAGCTATGGTCCTTAAGTGCTTAAGGCAGCCACACTATATATTTGTATACTTGTTGGAACTACTAAAAGTCTTGAGCTAGAGGAGTGAAGGGCTCTACCAGGGATATGACTCAAAAACATATCAGATAGGTATTCTGGGGCAAGGCCATGTAAGGCCTTAAAAACTAGCAAAATAATCGTAAAATCAATTCTAAAGCTGATAGGAAGTCAGTGCAGGGACTTTGACACTGTGGTGATATGGGCTTGTCTGGTCTTGGTCTAGCCTCAACAGTGGCTTTGGAGAGAGTGTTTTGATATTTGGCCGGACACTATTCCAAAGCCACAATGTTCAATCTGGCTCACCTATGGTGCTCTAAGGCTTGTTCGTTGTGTCCATAGGGATTGCTCCATGGTCGCTCTTACTGTAAAAGTCCCACTACTCTGTGTACACTTTAATTGTGAATTTGTGATTAATGGTTTAGTTTTTCCACAATATGAACTTGTTTTGTGGCACAATGCAAGGATGATGTTTCAAAAGCATGAGAAGCTCTACTCTGATGAGAAAACAAAGAGAGAGGGTGAGGCATGTATCAGACGCGGTGGATAACCCACCGAGTTTTACTTTTACATTTCTGTCTTCTGACATCTTCTGTGGGTGCCTATCAGCCTAGTATTCTGCCACAAAAGTTAATATTGAAAAACTAGACCATTAATCACCAACTTACAACTCAACCATAACAGTACACAAAGCAGTAGGACTTATACAGCAAGTTAGATCAACCACAGAGCAACCCACACTACGAATGAGCCTTAGAGAAGTGAGCCAGATTGAACATTGTTGTTTTGGAATAGTGTCTGTTCAAATATCAAGACTATCTTCAAAGCCACTGTTGGGGCAATTCTTGGTCAAGACTCTAGTAGATTGCATTGCAGTAATCCGATCTGCTATTCACCGTTTCAGGTGTGAGCTTTTTTTTTGTTTGTTATTGATTCTACACTGCAATTATTGAGTCCATCCTTACCTCCTCAAAAACAGTCTGGTTCAGGTCAGAAAGCACTTGAGGCAAGGCCAAACTGAGACACAGCATCCAGACAACAGAGAGAATCATCGGCTGTAACCGGCCAACCCTCCAGGACCTCTACAACTCGAGGACCAGGAGGCATGCCAACAATATCGTCGCCTGTCCCTCACACACTGGCCACCACATCTTCCAAGCTCTCCCCTCAGGGAAGAGATTGTGGACCATGATGTCTAAGACACAGGAAGTTTTTTCCCTCAAGATGTGGGAAGTTATCACATATAATTTTTTCAATGTTACATTTTTCTCAATGATTTGACAGATATTGAGAGTTAATGAGTTTGAATATGTACTCCAGTGATGTCATCAGAGGACACTGAATCCTTGTGTTAATTACAGTTAAATGAAATGAGCTGTAATTCATTGAGCTAATTAACACAACACAAGAATTAATCAGCCTCTGATGACATCACTGGAAGACATATTCAAACTCATTCACACTCAATAACTGTCAAACTAAATTAATGTGTGCAAAACTGTTGACAGTGATATGTGTGAGATTTTGTGCAAAATAAATCAGCATTGTTTTTCAGTGAAGTGCCCCTTTAAGGCTCTTACAAAGCCTGTGTATACACTGCATATCCTGTACAGCAAATATATCCTTTCTACCCTTGCAAATACTCTGTATATTCTAACTAATATGCTCCTATTACTGTATATTCTGTACAGCAGTGACACTTCTCAGATTCTATCTTTGACCCTTTGCCCCACTGCATTTATATAATACCTCCAACACTTCTTGATACTTCCACTTGTTAAATATTTAAAATGTTCATTTAACATTTTTTATTTACATATTTCTTTTTATATTATTCAAGATGTGTTGTTTTTGTCTTTGTGTGAGTAAGCACCAAGCCAAATTCCTTGTATTTTGTAACATACTTGCCGAATAAATATGATTCTGGTTCTTATTGATTATTATTATTATTAAATTATTAAATAACTATTGATTCTTTTCCTCAAGATTCTAAGAATTTTACCACTCTAAAGCTTTTAATGGCCAGCAGCCAGTGTTACATCTTAAGTAAGTTCTCAAACTTTTAATCAAACCAGTGTGATCGTACACCTGAAAGGGTTAATATAGGCATGCATTGATGAATCTGTGTCAGCTTGAGAAATGAAGGGCCTGACTGGCAATATTCTTTAAATGATAAAAGGCTGTCGTTGGTTACATGGGTATCAAAGAAAGATGTCCAAGATGAGTATGTGAGATCAATTTCATTCTGGGCTTTTTCACCCATCACCAGTAATTCAGTCTTATTCTTATTAAATCAAATAAAGTTCTGTGTCTTCCATTCACTGATGTCAAAAAAACTGTTGACCAGAGTATCAATGAGGCTGAGATAATCTTGACAAACATACAACAGCCTGTCATCTGCATACCTATGGAGTCTGCTGTGTTTGTGGTTGATACCTCCTAGCATGTAGAGGCTAAAAAGAACAAGCCCAAGAATGGTGCCCTGTGGTATACCACATGTGATGTCTATTTTCTGTGATGAGTGGTCATTTAGGGAAACAATGAAATCTCGATTTCTTAGATAGCTCTGAAAACAATTTAGCATGGAGCCAGATATACCAATCCATCTATTTAGTCTGTGAAGGAGAAATTCTTGGTCAATAGTATCAGAAGCTGCACTGAGGTCTTACTAAAAGAACTAGTAGGGATGTACGTTCACTTCTTCATGGTCTGTTAGTTGGTGGGTAGTCTGAATTAATAACTGAATAGTTGGTGTGTGCCGGCATTCACAAAGGCTAGAACAGGTTATGGGTTAAAAACGCGGCCTCTTGGCACACTTCCATGGAACTTGTTAAAGTGTCATCATGCTAGGGTAATCTGGCTAGGTCGGTCTTCCTAGCTTGTTGCATAAATGGATGCCTTTTTAGATGAGTCAGCATTGTGGACATGGAGCCAAGGTAGGACAACTCTCACCCACATATCTCAAACATGACAAGATTTTCATTAACTTAACATAACTGAAATAAAATTTGCCACTGTTACATTGGTGCCCAAGACAGCTACTAGGCCAAGGAAGAATAGGTCTATAAAACAGCACAAGCTCAGTTGACACAAAGGAATACCTGAGCGGTTACTTGGCACATCTATGAGAGAAGAGTTGGTGGCTAAAGATGCACTGTAGTTATGTCAGCTCATCATATATGGGGTGGGAAACATTGTTAATGACAGAGAGGAGTTTAGACGTCATCCTTTTCTCCACCACAGCTTTCATAGTGTTAACCTTTTTGATCAGTTTGTCAAGCCTTTCAGCCTCCTCTGGCTTAATCTTACCTCCCAAGCACACAACAGAAAAGAAGAGCATGCTGGTCATTATGGACTGATAGAACATACAGAGTAGTCTATTGCATACATTTAATGACCTCAGCCTAAAGTACAGTCTGCTCTGTTCTTACTTACAGCATGTTCCACCATGGTCAGACCAGTCCCATTTGTTATTGATGTGAACCCCCAAGTTCACCTTGTTCCATCAGAAGTCCACCACCATCTTTTGTCTTGCCAACATTGAGCTGCAGCTGGTCATCCCCATGAGACAAAGTTGTCCACTAGACATCTGTAGTCCTCCTCCTTGCCCTCAGTGATGACCCAAACAAAAGAGGTGCCATCTGAGAACTTCTGGAGGTGGCATGATGCTGAGTTGAACATTAAGACTGAGACGTAGAGGTTGAAATGGAAAGGTAATTTTAGTGCCGAGGGGTTCCCCTGTCTTACTCACTACCATCTCCAACATGCTGCTCTAGTGTTAGACAAACTGCGGCCTGCCAGGAAGAGTTTATAATCTAGGTAACCATGGTGTCATCTACCTCGGGGCGGCAGTGGCTCAGGAGGTAGAGCGGTCATCTGGTAATATGAAGGTTCCCCGTTTGATTCCGGCTCCGCCTGGCAGTGTGTCGAAGTGTCCTTGAGCAAGACACTTAACCCCTAACTGCTCCCGAAGAGAATGTTTGTACCTTGCAAGGTTGCCTCCGTCATTGGTGAGTTAATGTGTGAATGTGAGGCATAAGTTGTAAAGCGCTTTGGATAAAAGCGCTATACAAATGCAGTCCATTTACCTGCATCGCTCTGAGGAGGGGCTGTATGCTATTAAATGCACTTTATTATTATTATCATCATATGTCCAGGCTTGTCCAGGTGGGAATAATCCCTTTGGAGCAGGTGATGGCATCATCCATGCCAGTGAAAGCCTGATAGGCCAACTGCAGTGGGTCCAAAGATTCACTCAGAAGAGGGTTGTCCAGAACTGTTATCTCAAAGGGAGGTCAAACGTTCCATGTTTAACGCATGGAACGTTTGATGCTGATACAAGTCAGTGATTGGTTGCTGGGGGAATTGGTCTAGAATAACAAAAGATGATGATGATCCAGGATGAGCCGGCGCTTGACAAAATCACGATATGCCAGAGGCAGACGTTGTGGAAAACTTCCTGCATTGTCCCAGTGCTCAAGAGGGGATGCCCCAGTGTTCTCAATGACTACAACTAGTGGCACTAACATCCCATATAATGAAGACCGTTGAGGGGTCGGTTCAGGTTTATCTCACACCTCTCAAGACTCTTTGGAACTGGTGTGGATGACGCCATCACCTACCCACTCCAGAGGGCTTACTCACATCTTGGAAAGCCTGGAAACATAGTTGGAATCGTGTTATTTGATTTCTCCAGTGGTTTTAGATCCATCCAGTAGGACTGTCCTCAACTAAAGAAATTCTTAACAGTCAATTAACAGTCACAGGATTTCGTCAACGAATGGAAGTCCATTTACTCGACAAATCCAAACTTTGCCTTGTTGTGCAAGGAAAACCACATGCAGCTCAATGCCAGTACGACAAAGGAGCTTGTATGACAAAGGAACTGACTTCAGATGGGACATGGACATGCTGTCATGTGCTGGGGAAGTAATATCCGGCAGGAAATAATGTCCATGAATAGGCTGCTTTTTCCTTCTTTTTTTGGCAATATTTTGTTGTTGTACAGAATATTTTATAACTAAACCAGTTAAACTACCAGCGGTTTATGATTATGTAAATTGTGTATATATGACATAATAAATATGTAGACTTTTGGTTACGATAGTACCTAGCCTATGTAGCCAATAGAGGAGATTTCATCCAGCACCAGCTGACTAATTGGTTGCATTTGTATGTGATCTCTGTCTTTGTCTTCTCATCTATATCTGGTCCTGGAGAACACAGCACTGATGATAGTCTAAGGACTTAAATATCTGTTTTTTAATTCACCTTTGTGCTCCTGAGCATTTTTTTTCTGTTTTGACAGCATGTGTCTTAATTGAAGACAATATTTTTCATTAATCTCAGCATGTGGACTATGTTTTTGAGGCCGTTTAGCCCAAGGATATTGGTGTGCGGGTATCTCTACTTCTAACCTCTGAAGAATGAGTGTAAATGGTCCTCACTATTACCGCCCTTAATGTGAGGACCATTTAGACTAGGCTACCCAAAGTTGGGCCTTCCACTCTGTTAATTTTGGCCCTCCTAAGGGTTCCAGAGATTTATTCTGTTTGGTCTATTTTGAGAAAGGATCTAATTTGACTATTACAATGTACAAACAGACATTAGACCTAAGACACTGTTATTTACTTGTTACATTTATTAAATGATCAATGTCCAGTCACATTATTTGGCCAATGGCCCACCACTGATGTTATATTTTGGCCCTTGACCCTCCATGTCAAAAAGTTTGGGCACCTCTGGTTTAGACTCAACCAATAAATGATATGCTTATTCCACGTCATTGTATGTGGTTTGAGTCTACATGGTTCTCATTCCAAACAACCGAATATCTTACTGAGTGGGCATTTAATGTTAAAATCAAGTACATCGCAGCATTGGGCAAGTCCTGCCCAAACAACCTGTATCATTTGGACATTGTCAAATCACAAGAGCAAAACCCATTTGTTATGCCATTTTGTGGCCACTTTAATAGTTGTGCCACACCAGGCCAATTGGGGCCATATTGCGCAGGAGCCTAGCAAGTGCCAAGCTCTATGATGCAATGTGTCATGTCTGTAGCATGTTATCAACTCAGAAAATGTAGCAGGTTTTGGGGAAATGCCCTATGCTCTTGAAGCCCTAATCTAAACGATATGCCCTGTGTGCTCTCCTGTGCAGTGATGAAATGCCACATAAAAGGCTATAAAAGAACATCAGAGTAAATTGATCATGGTGCAGTTTATCCCTGCTCTACACCAGTGTTAGTGGCTTCAGCTGTGAAAATAGGGCTCTGGAGGACACTGTCATCAAGGGAAATATGCATGATGGGATAAGGATGTTCACTTAGAATTTATATTAATCTTGCTCTTGGATGGAGTTTGGGTGTTTTGGGTTGGACAAAAACCTTTAATATGTACATTTAACCATTCAAGCGAGAGACACTACAATTCTTGACTGTGAAGACATTATGTTGGTGTTTACTTTGTTTTCACCATACCCTTATATGAAGCAGCCTATGAACTACAGTAGAGATCAGGGCATGGATGTTGGTGTGCAAATTCTCACTTGTTTCCATTCATTATTTTCTGCTGAAAAAGTTCATAAGTATCTATACACAGAAAAGCAAACGGTTTTATTTTCAAGTGTATTTTTACACAGCCTTATATAGGCCTACCTCAATATATTTTAGTTAAACGATTTTCTGATCAAATGCACTATGCTGCAGAATCAGCTATGTTTACTCCTCCTCCTTGCAGTTCTCAGTGCTTCTGAGGTATATGTTCTTAAATCATTCTTACGAGTTTTTATTTGGTTGTTTGTGAGGCTATTTTGAATGCTGTGGTGTACAGTGGTGAAGACAGCAGACCAATTTTGTTATAAACAGTCTACTGTCCTGATTTCCTTCAATAATGGCATGGCACATGCCAGTAGCAAACAAGTATGTCAATTAGTCAAATGTCAGCCATTGCTGTTGATTTGTCTGTTGAAATCAATGAGTTCTATGATATTGTTGACATCTGGAATACTTTGCAGACAGCATTGTTGTCATACTTTGAAGAGTCTGTAGCCTATGGTATTTAGGTAAATAATCTTCATTGTACAATAGCCTGTGCAACCCAATTGAATTGTATGCATGCATTTCAATGCTTTCACCCACCTGGTCTATGGTACAGTGTGGGCCTAACTGTAGCCTACATGTCCTGAACATTATGAAGACGTTACATTAATCTAGCTGTCTCAGAACAATACTCAATTGTAATGTTACCTCTGTATGGTTGATTTTGTCTGTCCCTCAAGAGAGCGTCCAATCACGTACAGTCTTATATGTTAGGGATATTTTCACTATGTACAGTATGTTGCAAAAACTGTTCTGATCATTTTAGGCTAAGGGTGTGTAACAGAGGTAGGGAACGGCTTGTTTTGAGCACCACGTTTACTTGGTGGGTTGTTACGGGTGAGTGCTGGAACAAATATTTTCCAAACATTTCTCCGATTCATCAGTAGCACAACACCCAGGAAGCTATATCAAGTAGTCACTCAACTGAAACAGACGGTAACTAACCTTCTAGTGTTACCGTATGTTATCGGTTTTCTCTTTGTAGCCTACACCTTTTCAGTGACCTTTGCCAAAGTCGACAATGCAAAAGATAAAGTTTTTGAAGAACGTGAGTGGTGTTAGGTTAGAATCTGAATGATGTTATCATGGCTAGGCCAGTCAGTGCTTGGCTATGAACATCAGCCTCGAGGACCGTAGGAACACTTTGCGAACGGGGGGAGGGTAGATTGGATAAGATGTGAAATTTGCTCGAGGAAAACGAAAGTATTCCAACTGAATGTGACTGAACATTTCTCGGATTCCGTTAGAATTCGTGCATTTTCGTGTATTCCGGGTTAAGGTTGCTGTGTGTTTCGACTCGTTGACCACAACATTCATTCCGGCGAAGTGTTCTGTACAGGCAGTGCAGAACTGTTATGATGTGTCAATAAGTTAAAAGGTGGACGCGACTGAGGATGAGAGGGCCCTGGCACTTGAGCTGGATATTAGAGGTATGTTTAGAGATTAAGATGCCTTCATGACAGAGAACTTGTTGTTTTCTAATCGCTCAATAAAACCCAAGTGTTCTTTTAGAACCTCTCAGTCAACCACTCTGAAATTGTATTGTCGCTGCTTTGGACATGATGTCCGCGTGCTGATTCTTCCCCCTAAATTGTTTTTACATCGAGCTTTCATTGATAACTTGGGGCTGTAACCGTATGTCCTGTCCGGCGTGATCATGTTGCACACATTTCAATTCACTCTTCATAGAAAACATAATGTAAATAACGTTACGCGAGACCGATATGATATGGCAAAGAACTGTTTCTCACTGAGGTATGATTCCCCCTCCCCTCCATCCCAATCAACTGCACGGTTACATTGTATCAAAAATTAATAGTTGCGAGCCCGACAGTGGGACAAGAAATTGGTTGGTTACCATTTGGTTAAAATGTTTGTCACTATTGCTAAGTGGCTTGTGGTGTTTGGAACCATTGCATGTTAAAGCTATGACACGTCCAGTAGGCTGGAGCTTGCGACTAAGTGCTAGCAAGCTAACTAGCTACTTTTATTCGTACTAACTGGGAGGAAATGGGGATAGTGTTCAGCAAACATTGCCCACAGATGCATGTGCCTGGGTGGAAAATCCATAGTTTCATTAATGAACGTTGTTGTTTTTCGAGTGGGAGACCTTCGACGATATTGCATCGGAGAGTTTGACAGGAGTGAAATATCCTACTGTACTTCGTTTTCTCCAAAGCAAGATGGACTCTCATTCGCTTGTCTGTCTTGTCAGACCCTAGATCGACATTTTGCATGGAGATGAAAATGTGAGCTTATGATACGCATGATAGGAGCCTAAGGTAGGCAAACGGAATGTTATCGATGAACCAAAATGTGGTGATGTTATTGTGCATGAAATGGTCATCACAATAATTCTGTGACAGTGCAATCGGACATCAGCAGTTTTACCTGAAAACACAACTAAACCCTGCGCAGCAATAGGCTACAGCCACTGTGCCCACCGAACTGTAGGCTTTCTAATACTGCGTTAAATTTATCGAATGGTCGTAGGTTTTGGCCTACATTCTTTGATTTAGGCTAGAAGGGCGGATGGACTACACGATTGAAATGGTCAGTGATCAACAAAATGTCCCACCATAGTTTACAGCTTAAGTCTGTGCTATGCAGTGTCACTCGTGTCACAAATGTTATATGAAGTTGCATTTGTAACATTTCAGTGGAGAGAGTCCATATTTCTGGATAAATGTTGCAGCATTGAAAATTAAATTCTTGACTAAGAGTAGTGTCTTGTATTTTATAGGTCATCGTCATTGCATGACAGGCTGGCTGGCAGATTCATCTCCATCACTCATACAGCATTTCCATAGTTTGTGCTTAAGTAAGTATGCCTGTCTTCCTTTCAACATCCTTAAATACAAGGACTCTGTAAGTTTCATCATTTTGTTTTGATGTTGTGCATACGAATATTTCAGGTGCCTACTACAGTCTCATAAGCTCATTTTAACATCATACATCCATTGACTGACAATTTGGACTGTTTTGTGTTTATTTGCCATATATTGTGTGAGAGTGAGTGTGTAAAGAAACAAAAATGAATAAATGTACTAATAAAAAATGTTATGCTGATATGCATGCTACTTTTAAATAGTTTAGATGCATCATAGTTTATATGCATCTTTTTAATTTGTATAATGTGTGTGCAGAACTGTAACATTACAGTCACTATATGTTAAAGGCACAATTCTTGATCACAGAATGGTGTTCTGTCTCGAAACACTGTCACTCCACTCCTGGCTTTGTTTACATAGTAATTTTTGGAATTGGAGATGTTTTATTTGGTCTGAAATGTATCGTCTGAGCCTTTGTTACTAGGGTTGACAGCATGTGACAGTTAAACATGAGTTTGACTCTGTAAAATGTTTGTAGTAACTCTGTAGAAGGTTCTAAAAAGCTTATTTTACCTACAAGTACAACTCTTAAAGAAACGTGAATATACTCGAGATGCACTGATACCACCTCTCCACTGCCAAAACCAATTCAGAGCCCTAAACTTTATGTATCGTCCAATACAGACATCTGATTCAATTCATTGCATTTAATGAGCATTATAGGTAGACCATTAGTTTGGGGTAATTGAACAAAAACGATTGAGATACTGGTTTAATCCATAGTTTAGGGTAATTGGAAAAAATAATTGAGATATAATCAATTTCTCTCCGTTAGAGTGAGCTAACATCCTTCATTGTGCAGAAAATGAAGTTGCTTCTTTTGATTTCTGACATATTTACAGATGGCTCTTGGTATCAGAATTGAGTATTGGGGAAATTCTCTGCGATACAATACCCTATTCTAGCCTGGTATCTGCCTGTAATGAGATATCTACACTAGTGCATCCTTAGAATATACCCAAAGTTTAGATGGTCAACTGAATTATGTATTGTAGCTTCAAGCTCGTTTTCATGTTTGCATTTTTTTTGTAGCCCCCCCTTAGTCACCTTATCAGAGACCACAAGAACCATATTGAATACAGTCTGTCTTCTCAATTATTTCCCTGATTCCTCCTCTTCGTGACATCCTCTATACTTTGGAGACTGCTGACATGACAGAATCAAGGACAGAGTCCATTGTAATTCAATCAATATAATTCTAGAAAAGTATGTTTGCACCAGATCATGATGTCTACAAGTAAATGACCTTGCTTGAGACTTAAAAAAAAAAAGTGTGGATAGGGTAAATAATGAAAATCTCAGCAAATCACAGTCATGGAAAGTAGTAGGGTTGGTTCTATATAACCATCCTGCAAATTCTTAATACAGCTTCACTATTGCTCTTACTACTTTGTGTTCAACAATGGTTGAAGATTATAAACAAGACTAGGAATCCTGGCCTCACCAGACCCTTGGCCCATGAAAGAGAGAACAAAATCGAACTGAAAATCTGTCTCCAACTGCCTTACCCCCCACCCCCTCCTTTAAAGGTTTAATCAGCAGATATCGTGATATATAGATATCGGAACATATTCTGATAATTATCATGATATTAATTGCTTTCATATCGCCCATCCCTAGTATGCCGTATTGGATTTTCGGCCATGTAGCATTTTTTTTTTACCCCTAAGGTTTTGTCAGTGGGGGACTATATTAACCATGCGTTCCAGACAAATTGGGAAGCCGGAAATTCTGAGTTCCTGGGAAAAATGCAATGGAAAGGCTCACAAAGTCGAAATTCGAAGTAGGATACTCGGGCATGGTCTCTCATCTATGACTTTTCTGAGATGCATTATCTGACATCATCTCATCATGGCGGCATATACTATAAACTTTGAACAACATTGTTTTAACGTGTTTGTAATCTTTAGAAGATAATTGAAGATAGATTCTCATCAATGCCAGTGTTGTAATTCAACACAGCTTCTTTGCATATATTGTGCTCAGAAACCAGCCACAAAAACATCTGCCTCTCTTGTGGGGGTCCGTGGTTCTCCCATAGATAAACTATGTATCCTGCATATATGGTAGCCTCCTTTGTAGTTCTGAGCTCTGGAATGCACTAAGGTCGTGATTCCGACCTCACAACTGGGAGCTTCCGATCTCCGACTTTGAATGGAAGGTGGCATTAGTATGGCTGCCCCCATGTTTGATGTAATCAAAAATTGTCCATCTATCCCACACTGCAAAGCATCTAGCATCCTCTTTGGCTGTTGGCAAGCATTAGCACTAACATTTGCTACCAAACATTAAAGCTTATATGTCAGCTACCAAATGTTACAGCTAAGGCTAGTTAGTGTTAGTTGGTGTTAATCAAAGATTAACATTGCAGCATATGCTGTTGCAATGTTTTGTAGCTAATGTTAGCGCTAACACTAGCTAACAGCAAAAGAGGATGTGTGAAATGCTATGCATAGTGGGGTAGATTAGGTGGACTGAGTGACATCATTAATGTGGGCAGCCATACTTAATATAGTCCCCCATTTTTCAACACCAGATTCAGTAGAAAGCCAAAGTAGAACTACATACACAAAACCTAATGGCTCTTAACGGATAAACAGTATGGACGCTACTAACCAATAAAGTTATTTTAACCATTGAATATAATACTGATAAGAAACATTGGTATGTATGTTAAATGACATATTTTTGGTATCATCTTTAATTTCGTTATTATTTAAGTGCTAATATGCAAGCTTTGACCATTTGTGAAATAAATTGTGCTTGTGAGTATAGTAGGGAAAATTACGTCCTCGAAAGTTGTGTGTCACATATTTGTCCTGCACCGTTAGAGGACACACAACCACGCCACTAGCACTGGATGATGTAAAACACAATTTTTACCCATTGCAAGAGTGTGCTGAGGGTGTCAGTGTGCTTTGAATTGATTGGTCCCCAGATTCTGGTTGTTACAGTACTAGAGTTAAAGCACATACCACGACAGCAAGGGAGAAGAAAAATGGGTGGTGTCCTGTAGCCAAGTGACAGATCCTAAGCGCCGCCCTCTTTTCTTTACCCTCCAATCACAACGGTTTCTTTCCTCAGTCAAGCTAAGCATTTTTTCTGGCTTTTTCTTGACCCTGCAATCACAACCGTTGCTTTCTTTGGTCAAGCTAAGAGAGGGTGGAGCTTGGGAGTGGTCAAATAGGTCGCAGCTTAAACTCAAGTATTAGAAATTATTTGAGAGGTTTGCGCATTAACCAAAAGAAGAGGAAATATGGAAGTTTGAAGCAATGAATAATGGCAACAAAAATGTGTATTGTTGTATTGAGAGAAGCTTGTTTTATGAAATTTATTTTTTTGTAATATCGTTATGTTACTCTTTTAGTATTAAGGAGGACATATTTGGGGACTTTTACTGCTGTGCTATTGCCCTAATAGATTTTATTGCAGCCAAGAGAGCTGCAGCCAACAACTTGCACAATAGTAGCCAGACTGACAAGATTTTGGTCAGAATAGATGGGTATGATGCCAGATGAGAAAAATACAGTCTAGGTTGGAAATAGACTAAAGTTATAATAACAGCCATTTTGTTTGTCAGATTGATCTGGTTTAGTTTATCTTGGTTTCCACTCCACACCAAGTTTTGTGTTGAGTGGCTTGAAAAAGCCTTAGAGAAATAAAACAATGCCAACAAATGCAAAATCCAGTATGTGAGACTTTGATGGTCCAAGAGTCAAAGTTCTAGAATGGGAACTGCTGTAAATGTGTACCAGGTTTCCTGCTAATAAGACTTGCAGCAATTTGGATGTAATGGCCTTTTAAATTTGATATTTAATAATAGTGCCCCAAAGAAGGAATTCTGCTCACTCCATCCTATTGTAGGTAACCGCACAAGTGCACATTCTTGCAGACTAGCCGACCTCAAATAGATTCCCCAAACTAATAAAGAAGTATATTAAAAGTGATTTATTGCATTGCATACACACACTTTCTGCTCCTTGACTCCTCGTCTTTTGCCCACTCCAGTCTGCCACCCCTACAAATAAGCTTAGAACCTTTGGGAATCACAGGATGTTGAAAACTCATCAAAGGGCTAGCCTAAAATGATTGTATTGTTGTCACACGGGGGGAAATTCGCTCTCTTTGAAAACAACAAGAAATGTATTGAAATTACCTTTGAAAATAACCAAATACACATTTTCTTAATTTCAGTTATAGTGGTTGTGAAATCAAAAACAAAGTCACCCTAAAGATTTGTACCAGTTGATGCCTCAAAAGAAACAAATGTAACTCACTAGTGGACCCACATGCTGGGTATGGAATTAAATTGGATACTGGGTCATTGAATATGACCAACAGGCCACCGTACAGGCCTTCAGAGCTGTAAGTCCAGAGCTGGTGATGAACAGCACAGGAGCTCCCCTGGGGATCGTCCTCTGCCCGTTCCTGTTCACCCTTCACACCTCTGACTTCAGCTACAGCTCTGGATCCTGCCACCTTCAAAAGTTCTCTGATGACTCATTCCTAGTGGGGTGTATTGATGGGGGGGATGAGAGCGAGTACAGGAACCTTGTGGAGGACTTTGTGTATGTTTGGTGTGTGAGGAACCACCTGCAATGTTGGAAAGACAAAGGAGCTGGTGGAGGATGGGGGAGTCTGAAACCCTACTGAAAATCCAGGGATTGCAATTGAGGTGGTACAGTCTTTTAAGTACCTTTTGGGGGTTTATATCGACAACCAGCTGGACTGGATCACAACACCGAAGCCTTCTACGTGGGGCAGTGCAGGCTTTTCCTCCTGAGGAAGCTCAGGTCTTTCAATTAATGCAGTAGCTTTTACTCATATTCAACTAAACTGTAATGGCAAATGTTGCTTTTTATGCTGTTGCATGCTGGGGGGTAACATCAGTAAGCGGGACTCAAGCAGGCTGGTTAGGAAAGCTAGTTCAGCCGTGGTGCTTGGACTTGACACAATATTGTGGACAATTGAAGAGGGGTTAACGCCTCTTCCATAATGAACAATAGCTCCCACACCCTGTACAGTGTTTTCTAGACAGCAGAGCCCCTTCAGCCAATAGCTGATATTGCTGAGATTCTCCACAGAGTGTGTTAGGGGTTCATTTGTATGACTGTTATCTGGTATTTCAGTGACTTTATTGTTGGTTAAAGCCTTATGGGTAAGTTCAGAATTTTTGAACCCTATCCCTATTTTCAATTTACCATTGATGTTGTTGATCGGTGGAGTCCTTTCTCAGCACAACCCATGCTGTTCTTCATACTAGATACCTGCAGCTCCGCCTAGTTGGCAACAAAACTGATGCAAAGTCAGTGGGGCCCTGAAATAAACACTGAAACCTACTCCAAGGTGCACCCAAAGTTGGTTTCAGCATATTTCATAACTGGGATTAATTTGTTGTCTTGTTTAGTAAACCAAAGAAGATTGCATTGCTGTAGTAAGGGCGTGCACTCATTTCTCTATCAGCTTTGAAAGGGGAAGGGCCTGGCTCTGGCAATATTCTGTAATTAAAAGGCTGTCTTAATATATCATAATATCTGATATGGGCATCAAAGTTCAAATCACTGTCCAACATGACACCTACGTTTCTCCTGCGATTTGATGTTTCTAGATAAGGATCCAATATATGAGATCAATGTCTTTCTACTGTCTTTTTCACCTGTAGCCAGTATTTCAGTCTTATCCTTATTTAGTTGAAGAAAGTTGTACGTCATCCATTCATTGATGTCAGATATACAGTTGATCAGAGTATCAATGAGGTTGTGATCATCTGTCATGACGGAAACATTACTGTACAAATATGTATAATCTGTATAGCTATGAATATCTCTTAATGGTCCAAGAGTGGAGCCCTGTGGTACACCACATGTGACATCTATTTTAACCAATTAGTCAATCAAAATCATAATGATTTATTGGGAAGGGGTAAATGGTCTGAACTGGACAGGCTTGAGAAAGGCACCACTGATACCAGATTATAGAACAACTTCAAGAAAAAAGAGGCTATAAATTATATAATTGACACAATAATTACTTTATTAAGCCATTATTTGACACTTTTACATCCCCTTTAAGTATTTGGGATTGGCATTTATAGTAAGTTAGTAGTTGGGTACTCTAATGCATTAAAAAATGAGTACTCAAGTACTCCTATGGTACACCCAGTCACCATACTGCATGTCACCATACTGCATGTCACCGTACCTCAGCCTCTAAAGAGTCTGATGTCTTCAACAAAAAAAGTAAAGCATATTGACAGTGCAACCACATTGATTACCACATTGATTAAATTGTATCTAGAAAATTCAGGTTACAGATTTCTTGAACCTTGGTGTAAAACAATATTTCTTCCTGTTCAGTTTCAGACAAAACTAAGGCCATATTGTATGCAAATTTTTATTAGTGTTTCACTAATCGAGCAGGTGATAATTAAACGAGTACTCAATTACTCATGCCCATCCCTATTGATTATTACGATAATCCAGTAATTTCAGTCTTCTAAGTAACATCTGTTCCGCTGACTTTTGTATAGATGTGGCTCTACTGTTTTTAGCTGCGACCAGCAGCTAGTGTAAGTCACC
>OMKL01008237.1:3462-13589 GCA_900302295.1 Parasudis fraserbrunneri
GGGATAAGAGATATGTTTTTTGGCATGTTTTCTTAGAATTCCATCGTAGAATTCTCCCACTATATTCACCTATACACCCTGCGTTGTCTGTTTATTTACAGTAGCTGAACTTCATGACAAAAATGCTAGCTAGTGTGGATATTTCCACACCGAATAAATAATGCATCTAGTAGCACAAAAATGTTGAGCTAGCTCATATATTATTTGTAAAGAAATAGAACAAAGGGCAATTTTCATTCAAAATTGACAGACTTTGAAGAGTAATCCCTTTCTAGATACAGTGTCACAAGCTCATAAGAAGTTGAAAGACAAAACTGGCAAGCTGGCAGCATCCTTCTTGCCATGAAACATAAGGTGAATAGCTTTCAAACATCATCATTAGAATGTTCAATTCTCAAAATCTAATAAAAATTTCTGAGACCTTACACCTGAAAGGGTTAATAAAACAATGAATATGCTTAAACAGAGTCAACACATCAAGCCAACTTTCTAGTCAATGGACGCTAAAGTAGATGACATGGAACATGTGGGCTGACTGACCTTGCGACAGACATCCAGACGGACAGTGAGGTCAGCTCTATGAGACAGATAGACCACCGCAAGGAGGTCTCTAAAGTTAGGACTGGCATCTGTGTAGGACAACGACAAACCAAATATAATCCATATTCAGACAAGAGTAAATATAGCTCTCAGTGATTCAGCATGTTATAAAGCCATTTCTGCAACAACACCGCATCATCCATTTAATTCAGAGGTCCCCTGTCTCCCAGCGAGGCTATTTTAAAATCACCTGTAGCAAGGACCTGCTCGTACAGACGGCGCACAGTGGTCATGGTTACGGGGATGTCGCCTAGGAAACAGACCAGGCCAAGGTATCCAAAATCCTTCAGCTTGATTCGCTGCTTGGCGCGTTCAGATATTCGCTCACTCTTGAGGATTTTGTACAGAACCTAGGTCATAATAACAAAAAAGGAAACAGTTATATGAAGCCCTTTTCAACAAAATAATTTACTTAAAAAGGTTCTCTAGTACTCTAGGAACATTGAAGCAAATCACTGCTCTTGGATTTACAATTTATATAATTAATAACTTGTAATTATTTTTAACATAATTTCAGGATGTTATTCAGGAACATTTGCCACATGGGTTATGTAAAGCAATAAGTCAAGCTACTCTCAGTGGAGAACCAGCGGGTCTGTCTCACCTTGAACACCCTCTCTCTGGCCTCATCTCCGAAGCCGGGGTTAAGCAGCAGACAGTAAAGCTGCTCCACACCCCACTCCAGCAGCACCGTCTGCACCGGCTCACGCAGGAGAGAGTACAACACGTCCAACGCACTCACCACCTGACCGAGGGGAGAGAGGGAGCGGGAGATAAGGTAAGAAAAGAGGAGGAAGATAAAAAAGAAAGAAAGTTGGAAGTAAGGACTAGGGAGCGAGAAGCTTGAGCGGTCACAAGAGGATTTTGGAAGAAAGGAGATGCGAAGATGTGAAGTTCAACATTGAGGCGTGGACGCCATTGAAGGCAGAGAGGGTTTGGAGATATGCCAGGAAATGATAATGAGCAGAAAAGTTCAGATGAGGAAAACTCTAAACTCCCTGGAAGAAAACAGAGATAAGAGGAGGTGTGTCAGATTAACGGTACCTGCTGCTCTTCTCCTACAGTCAGAATGTACGCCAGGACGCTGTGGAGCTCCTCTTGTGTTGGAGACTTGAGCAGGAAGTCCCTCAGCAGAGTGAACAGAGAAATCTGAACCGTCTGCTTCTCATCCGACAGAGGGCTACTGTCTTTCTCCGTACTGAGGGCAGGAAGAGGCAAAGAGATGGTACTGGTATATAATATAATTGGTATATTGGTGTATCATAACTGTCTGTGCAAACCCATATGGAAAGGATTTATACAAATCTTACAAGATTTCTATATGGTCTAAATCCACATATAGCATCCTCTTACGAGGAATTTAGAGAACCAGGCTGGCAACCAGTAACCTAACATAGAATTGTATAAAAAAAAACGTTCTTTTTTTTTTAAAAACATAGATGAAATGAGTAAGGTAATGCAGAACCTATATGTTTCTTATAAAACTGTCTGACGGCAGAAACTATATGTTTCGTATAAAGCTTTCTGAAGGCAGAAACGATATGTTTCTCATCATCCTTTTTCTGTATGAGAACAAAAACACAGATATAAATACCTATACATGTTCAACATCATTGATTAGCATTCAATAAACATTTAACTGTGAAGCCCACCTGTAGTATGTCCGAATGGTATCCAGTATGTACTGCACCCCGTACTTCCTCCTCATGCGCTGCTTACCATCCTTGATTACAGATGACAGGTACTGAACGTGGCCTTTACAGGGGAAACAACATTTGAACCATCTCATTTAGATGTGACATTTAGAAATGACTAATGGAAGTCAGCCTAATATATTAAGTTATACCAAAGAGTTAATTGACAGCAAAGTATACAGAAGTATGACCAGTAGGGCATCGATTCCTTTTAATCACTGCCACAGGCAGATGTGCAAATACTAATGTATTCTGTCTCTGTTCCAAAGAGCTTTCAGCCTCTGCCTGTTCTCTTTAGTCCTGGGCTGCACATATACATATAAAAGGAACCAGAACAGCTTTGATGGACATGAAAAGGTCCACAGGTGCCCATACTCAGAATAACCAGCGAGTGGGTGCTCATGCCTTACCCAGACAGACAGCGAAGTGGCTGTTACTCCAGATACGAAAGTCGAACAGCAGATGCTGGTAGAGCTGCTGCAAAAGTGGACTGTTGCCCTCGCTGAACACCTGCTCCAACAGGAGCTGACAGGCCATCAGAACATTCATGTCCATCATGCTGCCCGGAACCTGCGTGGGGGAGGAAGAGGAGAGGAGGGCAGAGGGAGGAGGGAAGGAAGGAAGGAAGGAAGAGATTCAGTGACTGAGATTCAAAATCTGTCTGTGCATCAAGATTTGTGTTCCCATTTAATTCAATTTATCTGGGAGGATTTATGTATTGTTTATTTCCTGGCTGAGGTACTCAGTGTGGCATGTTTTTTTTTTTTTTTTTGTGTGTACGCACTCACTAGAGTACAAAACGTGTGTGTGTGTGTGTGTGTGTGTGTTTGTGTGAGAAACTGTGGCTAATTGTGTGTGATTGTTAGAACAGAGCTTCCTCTCAGGATGCTCCGCCTTGCAGTCCTATACACCAACATGTCCTGTCAGACTGCTCCCACACTGCACCACTGGAGTGAGTATCTGATGGTCTGTGTGCCGTCTGCACATTCACCTGATACACATCTAGAAACACTACATGACACCCTGCATAACCGTCCCTACGCAGGCATGCGATACGGTGGGTATGAATGTAAACACCAAATGTATCATTGCTGTGTCAACAAGAGTGCATATGGAGCCACCACACCCACACACACCCATGCACACATTCAAATGGAAAATTAAAAGTATCAAGTATACAAACTTTCAGGTGAACATTGAAATGGATTGAATATGATTTTAGTGCATTTAGCTGGTACGGTCTGCTAGTATCCAACTGACCTGTTGTGCCCTTACCTTGCTGAGCATGGCTCCGATGACACTGGGCCCGTGGCAGTGCAGCAGGCTTTCCTGATTGACAGGGTGGCGACGAATCAGGTTCTTCACCATCAGCAGGAAGGCAGCAATGCTGTTTCTCTCTAGCCTGCCCTCTGAGAGACACGAAACAGAGGCCATGCAGAGTTATCACGATTCAGCAGTGCCCACAAGCTGCATTTCTGCATAACACAGCACTTTACCAA
The DNA here is from genome assembly GCA_900302295.1 of Parasudis fraserbrunneri. Lineage (NCBI taxonomy): Eukaryota > Metazoa > Chordata > Actinopteri > Aulopiformes > Chlorophthalmidae > Parasudis > Parasudis fraserbrunneri. The sequence continues at coordinate 7,256 of OMKL01008237.1, forward strand.
CTTACTCAAGTCTCAGTATGACTGTTGACATTTTACAGTGCTAAAGATGAGACATTCTGCAACTGAAGAATGTCTTCAGAGTGATAAGAGAGAAAATAATGATTTCTTAGAATGGTTCAATCTTCCAGGAAGATGTAACCACAGTTGGACCATCATTCCAGCAGCTACTGAAATATTATCTCTGTCATATCTGACACTATCACACCATAGACACTAAACGGAGCTTAAAGTAACACTTCACCCCAAAAATAAAGCTGATTTATGTATTCTGCCCATAATCTCACGCACATCCCGAAACTACAAACTGTCAATACAGCTCAGTGAAATGATGAATGATTGATGAATGAGTGAGTGATTAACAGAGCCATAGGCAAGGGCCTTGATATTGTTTTCATTTTCATAATTTCAATGAGCTGCATTTAATACTTCCTGGAATATGTGACATCATAATGACATCACACGTTCCAACTATTTAACTCAATAACTCTCAGACCAATTTAATTTGTACAGGACAGTTTGCAGGTTTTAGGATATGCGTGAGATTATGGGCAAAATTATCCTTGCTCCTTTAAAGATATATATTTCCATCTCTCCACTGTACAGGCAGATCATACTGACCAGACAACTTGCCCAGAGGCAGCAGCAGGGCAGCGGGTCCTCTTGAGGAGGTGAGCTCTGGTCCCAGTAAGTCTGACGTCTCTTGACCCCCGTTGTCTGCCTGCTCTGCCTCATATACTTGCTCCAGCAGGGGCACCAGCACGCCCATGCCCCCCACCGTGTTGATCACATCCTGCAGGATAACACATACCCACAGATAGTCAAGGACACAAAGTCATGCACGCACGCACACACGTAGGTATCCATGACGGATAACGTGGAAAAACGCATTATCTCGTTCTGTTCGTGTCACAGAGTTCACAACACAATGAACAAGACTACTGAGAGGATAAAGCAGATGCAAAAGAGGATTAAAAAAATGACACTGCACCTTGATGTCCCAGTTCACCACCCGGTGTCCCGTCAGCCTGCCATCGTACTGGTGGTTGGGCGACAGGTCCAGACAGATTTGATTCTTGAAGGCCTGAGGCACACGTGCGCGCGCGCACACACACACACACACACACACACACACACACACACACACAAATACTTTTTGTTATTGTATGTTTGTTATTGTTACTAAGAACACAGTGCTACAGTATTTTACACCATGTATCCTGTGTTTTAATCAGCCACCTGGGGAGTGTAGTAGAGCAGCAGCTTGCTGTTGAGGTCAGACAGCTCTCCATCCGCTTTGAACAGAGACACATGGTTGGGGCCTGGGAGGGGAAATGGGAGAGTTGTAATGAGGGCCACAAAATATTCATACCTTACTCAACAGAGCCCAGTGTTTCCCACAGGTTCTTAGGTTATTTGTGGTGGTGGCAAGATAAGCTGGGAGGGGCAATATACACAGTCGAGCAGCAAGACTCGACATTATGTCTTATCGTATCAGTTTGGAGAAAACGGCACTCTCTGTTTCCAGTGCTCCAAAAGGTTATTTAGATACACAGCGTTTCAACACTATATCTTCATTAGGTTAAAAAGACATAGGAAACTCTGTGTATCTAAATAACCTTATGGGAGCATTAGGAGCAGTGTGTGGTATTTTCTCCTTTTAATTCAAGTGGTCTGCTACTTTTTTGTGTGTGTATGTCTGCTCCTTTTTGCATTGTATCCGTTTGGGAAATCTATTTGTGGTAGCCTGCTTGATATTGTGGTGGGCCGCCCACCACAAATAAATCTGAACATTGGAAACACTGAGAGCATGTCAGTCACGTGGTACTCTGGCACCGGAAATGTTTTTCCCATTCTCTGAACCCTTCCCAACGTGACACTATTTGCAATAGTTTCCAGTAATCTCGGAATGATGCCCATTTCGTATCCTGGATAGAAGAATATTTCAGTGGGTTACTTTAATGGTAATTGGTTATGAACCTTTCAGCCTCCGTGTTGAGAGAGACGTTTTTTTTTTTATTATTACTGTCAGCTTGTGACGTTTCCATCTACTATGACTACTCTTGCCTGTCTTTTTCGGTACCATGTTTTATTCATTGGTCCACACATAGCCCATAAGTATATTCTATTGTATAACATTTTATTTTCATTTTATTTTCTCCTGTAGTATATACACTTATACACATGATGGTTACATTTGATACATAATTAGATATATCCAACTGTTCTATCATAGAAGTCAGTCTCCTACTTGATTGGCCACAACACACCCTTAGGCATGCCTTAGCACACCTGTGGACTATTGTCTGATTACCCTTGGATGTATATATAGTTTGAATGACCCCATTGTCCTGGTTGACACCGTCGATGATGAACCCTGTTCACTGTTGTTACTGTGCACTCTTTATTTTTGGTATTAAAGTTTTTGTTTTGTTTTGTTTGTTTTTCAAAATCTGAGCATTCTTCTTCTTTTTGGATCCAGTTATTGGTGATTTAATGGTGTGCGTGTATTTCTTTCATAACTACTATGATACCCATAATTTTGTCCAGCTCACAACCAATCACTGCTTCTAATGTACCAGGTTTCGGAGGGAACCTCTTTTTGGGAACGTGACCAACGAGCGGCGAGAGCAGACTAACTGCCCAAAGAGTTGGTAGTCGTCCATTAATGGGCTACGGCTGGTATGTATACAGTCTTGTACAGTGCGTTTGATAGTGATATGATTTTATGATTTTCCAAGTGCAGTTAGAAATGCAGTTCCTCTGTATTTGATCATTTGTATCACCTCAAAGTATTCTAGACTAATTGAATGTGTGGAGAGATTTAGAATGACACATTCATCAAATTGCTGTATGCTGAGAATGAAAGAGAAACATTCGTCTGGCACCAGGAGGAAATTTGTAGCTCATAACCATGGGACTGAAGCATGTTATTATATAGGCCTACTTTAGTTCAACGCTGATGCACTCCATTGATGTCTACCAAAAGACCCCCAGCAAGGGGTGTATAACAGTGTTAATGATTAATAGTATATACAGTAAGTGGGCAGTACCTGCAGCATATAGGGCTCTAGTGTGTGTTTGCTGCAGAGCCTCGTGACAGATGAAGGCAGTGCCAAGAAGGCCATCCAGAGACGTGGGTGTTCCCCACTCCGTGTCCTGGTGCCCTGCTGGGATGGTGTGCACCGGGGCATCATGCAAAGACCCCCACCGGCCCCCGGCAAAAGAGGCTGGGAATGACTGGGACCGAACAAGGGCAGGAGCATGGGCAGGGAAGGCAAACTCTGCAGGGGAGATGGTGGAGGGCGTGGGAAGGGTGGGGGAAGTGGTGGTGGTAGTGGTCCTGTGGCCCGCGGAGCCGATACAGCAGGAGGTGAAAGGCTAGAGGGGGAAGCAGAGGGGGCGAGAGGAAGTTAAGACTACTAAAGAGGAACTGTGTAATGATACCATAGATACCACAGAGTAAATTGTCCACTCACTTTCAAAAAAGAACCGTAAGAAGGAACTGATAATGAAGCCACAGCATTTGCATTCCACTTTAAACCCGACAGGTTTTTAACAGTTTGTTCCCCTTGTTGTCTCTTACCTCGTTGAAAGAAGGGAAGCGGAGCTGGGCAGTCTTACATGGCTCTCCGTCAATGTATATGGTGACCAAGTTCTGACCGAACGGACGCCGGCCTGGGATATGGACTATATCCACGGAGTGCTGTGAGGAGGATGGCAGGGGAAAGCGTAGGAATTAACGGGGACATATTGTATCTTTTCAACAAATTTATACAACTTCCTTGAATCTGTGGAACATATTTGTTATTTGCAAAGAAACTAGACTAAATCTAATTTTAATTATCCATTTTCCAGCACCATTACTTGTGACATCACCAAGGGTGATAATTCTGAACAGCTTTTTAGGCGTGTTAATTTGAAGACTTTAAACGCTGGCCAAATGGCAAGGAGTACATATGGTATTTTCCCTAGCACCTAAATAGCAATTCATGCCAAATTTTCCATTTTCCATAATATGTCCCCTTTAAAAATCCCCTCCAGATCTATTTTAAACTCTTACAAAATGTTCTATATTGAATTACCATTTGTATAAATATGTTTTTTCAACCAATCTACTGAAAATGGCTTAGCAGCATCTCTACACCTTACCTCATTGAGAATGCAAGGTTCTGTGAATATGCAAATTGACAACAAACACCTATTGGTATTTACCAGGAATTCCAAGTCGACAGCTTATATTCTTTCAAGACATGTCTGCTGAAGCTAAAGGTGTCAAGTTATCACATATCGGACCATGATAGGTTCAAAGTATCAGTGACATCATACATGCAACTCAGATATCAGGGAAGTACATAGGAGTTCTCCCTCTCCAGGGGAAGAATGTGAAAAAGACACTGGTGACAAGTTCTGCACAAATGGCAATCTGTATATGGTAGCCATGCCTCCAAGATGAGTTTAAAAAAAAAATTTTGAGTGTAGGGGATCTTTAAAGACAGTGTCTGCTCTGGAAAGTGCACATACAGAATTGACAGCAAGATGTATAAACTGAAGACAAGTTAAAAGTGCAAGTGATACTACATAGTTAACTTTTGGTATTCATTGTAACAACAAAAGCTGTATTCAACAAGGTGGGAAAACGGGACAGGCTACATATTTTGAAAGTTCACTGCCTTTATTTGTGCTTTTTGGCAGAGTGCTCCTTGACATTACTGAATCTAGCTCTCTGCCTCTGTGTGGGTGGATGAACCTTCTGACATTTCTTAAATTAAGTATGCAGTACCAAATATAAAATCCTGTTTGTTCAGCCTCTAAGAAAAAAGACTTAGATGTGAGATTTTTACCCTTTTCATCTAGATTTGGGTCGCACAGCCTAAATGGGGCTAAAGCTGGTCAAACTTAGTAGCGGTGTATGTCCATCCTTACCCAGCAGGAGTCGGTTAGTGGGTTCTCTTGCAGCGGAACAGCCATATAATCTTTCTTAGTGCACACAGCCACCACCAGCACCCCCTTCATGGTGAAAAAGGCCTCCAGTCCAGTTCCACTTGCTGTGAAAAAACTTAACAGAGAAAAACCTAGTTTACTATGTTATCAGCACATATCATCATCACAATATGGTAGATATAATCACAATACATTTAACAACAATTAGTTTGTGTCAGCTCTCTTCTCAAAAAGTTAAATATTTATCATTATTTAGTCCCTCTCTGTCACCATTCACTGTGGTACCTGTAGAGTTGTTTCCTGCGTGGTCCTTTGCCCATGCTGTGTTGTGCCACCTGGCCAGAGTTGGGTGAGGGTGATCTGGGGCTGGAGAATTCCGAGTGACAGGGAGGGAACTCTGTATTGAGGCAGAGCCAAGCATGGAAGGCGAACCCACTCCCCGGCCAGCGGTGGACAGTGGGCACCATGATGCCCGCCATAGGGGGCGACAGGTCAAAGTACTGCAAGGCACTGTCTCGACCCTCCCTAGCGGCCATGGCTGACAGCACCCTGATGATACGGGTGCAGTAGGGATGCGTTCCTCTCCCCGGGCCAGTGCCACCAGAGTCCTGATTTACCCTCAGTAGTCTGAGCAGGCTCTTCAGCTCCTCTGGTTTTAGACACAGGGAGCCCAGGCCCTGGAGGAGGCGCAGCAGGGCATCAGCACACTGCCTGTCCAGACACTGGGGCTGGGAGAGGACCTGGAGTAAGGCTCCTACCATGCCTGCTTCCACAGCTACAGTGCGGCACGACAAGGAGCCTCCACACACAGCAGCCAGCCACTGGGCCACCAGGAGCTGGAGGTCCCTCTGGCCAGACAGGTCAGGAAGCCACTGCAGGAGGAGTAGCAACGGCTGGTCGTTATTGATGCCCAGGTGGTGGGCATGGGCATGCTCACCCTCCACTGCCTGAAGACACACAGAATGATGGAGAGATGAGACAGGGGAGGAAGAAAAGGGAAAAAGGAGAGGATGGAGAAAGCAGGGGCGGGTGGAATGGGATTGAAAAAAATAAAGAGCAAAATATAGATTATTCAAGGGCTGGTCAATAACTTCATACAACACTGGCCCTAACACAATAACAAAGAGAAATGAGGTAGTTAATGATTAGAACAAATGGCTCCCATGGCCTTTACTAATACAATGAGTACTGAATCACTCTGGGTAATGAGGAAGTGTGTTCAGTTCACCATGTTCATCAACTCCTGCAGCAGCCTCTTGGTTGGTTGACCTTGACTCTTCAAGACATCAAACAGTTGGGAGTAGCCGATCCTCTCCTTGAAAACCTCCTAGAGGGGAGAGGAGGAGACAGAAATAGGCTGGAAAAAGCTGCTCCACATGGGACTTGGGGGGGG